>WEKY01046625.1:402409-483964 GCA_013390045.1 Picathartes gymnocephalus
AAAAAAAAAAAAAAAAAAAAAACCCAACCCAAAATTTAAAAATATTATACCCCAGTTGTTAGTCTCATGAACGTGAAAGTCAGGTGGCATTGCTTTTTGCTGTGTTTTTTTTCCCTCTCTCGTCCCTATATATATTTCTCAAAACTGTGCTCCAAGGGACACAACTTCCATGGCCTCTGATGAAATCAGTTTGTACAAGCCTCTCTAGAGAAGTGAGCAGGTTTGTGTGACTGACTGAGCTGAGCTGACAGAGAAGAAAAATAGTTCTTCCTCTGTCTCCTGTCCTCACGGGCCCCTTTACATTTAAAAAGTTTAGAGCCTGTTTGGTAGTTGGATTTTCTAATTTTTTTTTGTCTTTATTTTCTTTATCTCTCCACTTGTAATTGTTGGGGTAGAGGGCTTAGACCAGCCAGACCTATTCTTGGAAAATCTGCCTTCAGCCTTGCATAAGCAGGCAGCTGAATGTTTCATACTATTCCAGCCGAGAGTCCCAGTGTCATGACTGCTCTGTTTTCCTTTCCTGGCAATCTCTCCGTTTGTTCTCTTGTGATCTGCTGGAGTGATTTCCTCAGCCAGGGTGCTGTGGGCTTTCGTAACCTTCCTCCAAACGTATTTCTTCCTCTCCAGGACAGATCCAGAGCTGCAAGAAGAAACCAAGCAGTTCTGTAACCTTTATACTTTGACAACTTCCCTTCTTCCTTCCTGCATGCCACTTGTTTTTATTGAAGTTACCTTAGGAGCAACCCGAGATGTGTGACACAGCCCGTGTGTTCTGGTGGTGGCCAGCTGCTGCTGTTGGCTCAGCTGCTCTGGTGACAGTCTCCATCCAGAGCTCTGAGCTCTCCCCTACTTTCTTGTCTCCGTCCCTGTCTGAGCTCTCCTGTCTGTTCTGCTCTCTGTCCGTCTCTGAGAGTCTGACTCCTTAATGATGTAGGACCCTTTCTGGGGCCTCTCTGTTTTCCTGGTCCTGTTTTCTGCTACGAAGTATTATCTGAAAACATATTTTGTCTCTTTTGTGTCTTTAACCCCAACCATCTGCTCTGGCTTATCTTTGTGATAAGCCCAAGTAAAGCACTTGGGGAGGAGGCATAGGTGGAAGTCTGCCCTGCAGCAGAAAGGTGTGAGGTGGCATGAGATTCTCAGAATTAAAAGCAGAGTGAAAATTGCTGCAGAATTACACCATAATGTGGACATGGGCGACTATAAGCAGCTTCAGCACTGAAGAACTTAAATTTGCCATTCCCTTTTTGTTCATTTTCTCAAGTATTTGAGGATTGTTATCTGAAGTCCTCCTGCCTCAGCATGTGTGCAGAGTGTGCTATCCTCTCATGCTGTGTTTGGGGCAAGCTCAAGTAACTCAAGCAGAGAGATTGGTGTCTCAGATGTGCTTTTGCAGAGGAGTTAAGGCCAGTTGAAAATGCTTTGACTGAAGGAACAAGGCAAAAGAAATTTGTGAAGGTAACAGTGTGGGGACAGATGACAAGATGTTGCATAACGTGCATTCCACATGTGTGAAAGTGAGCGTGAGTCTAATCCATAGGATGGTTCCTCTAGCTCTGGAGGGAGTGCTGAACTTGGTCTGGTGTGGAGATAAGGACTGTGTGCATATCTGTACGTATGCACGTGTGAATTATGATAGTGTTTTTATCCCTATGGTGGTGACCAGCCATCCCCAAAGCCTGCAGGAGTTCAGGTCCTTCTTAGCAGTCAGAGGAGATTTTAGGCAATGTTTAGGTGGATGAGTGAAACAGGAAGGGCAGGATGTGGCCATCTGTGGAGGTGGAAGAGGACAGGCAGAGTTGTGAGGTGGGGATGAAAAAGGCAGCATTACAAGAGTGTTGAGCAGGGCCTTGGCTTGGGCATGAGTAGGTGGAGCAGGACAGGCAGAGCTGGCCCAGGGTGTCTGTGGCAGACACAGCTGCTCACTGTGCCCAGGGACTGTGGAAGGGACAGGTTTGGAGCCGTGTCAGCACTTGAACTGAGAACTAGATTTACTCTCCACTTTAACAGACTGTAATTGAATTGCAGTGAGTGTAGCTGGCATTGCTGTAACAGTGGCTGCAGGAATGCTGGCTAGGAAGCATTTAGCTGTAACAAGCCACCCCAAGCCCCCTGGCCTGACCTTTAACCACCATCACATCTCTCTGTCTTTGCTTATCAGCTTTATATCCCCGCAGTGACTATTAGTATCACTCCAGCCAGAACAGACAGCTGTGTCTTTCCCCCACTGCAGGAGCCTGGGAAGGTTGCATGTCCCATAACCGCTGTCTGCTTGCTGATCATTAGGCTTTGCAAAGACTACCAGTTTTATATGATAGCCTGTTGCGTTGTGGCGAGGCAAATTTATTCCCGTACTGCACTGGCAATCACTCTGGTTTGCTTGCAATGTGTGCAGGGATGCCCGGGACATCCTGGGCTGCTGCAGGGATGCCACAGTGGCGCAGAACTTGCAAGCTGAGTGTGTGATTTGATGCTGTGTGAGTACCGAAATGGAAAAATCAGAGGGTTTTTTGTTCCTTCTGTCCAGAGCCAGAGGGCAATAAGCAATGCCCTGTCTTGCAGCCCCAGACCCTTCAATATCTGTCAGTGCTTTACAGTCCGGTTGGGAATGGATGCCCCCCATGCCCAGCAGCATGAGGGGCTAATCCCTTCAGGAGGCGTGAGGACCTCCCATCTCCATGGCTCTGAACTCCAGCCAGAATTGCAAATGAGCAAACCAAACCTGGCAGTTGTACCATGATCTCCTGCCTGGCTGGGGAATGGGGAAGGCAAAACAAAACCCCAGCTTAACTGGCCAGGCCCAGTATTGAAATCCTGCTGTGACAGCAGGCAAGCAGACAGACCTGTTTGGTGTGAGCATCCGTGACAGGGCTTTTGGTCAGCCTGGCCACCGGAGCACTCAGCTCTGCCAGCCTCAGAGCTGGGAGAGTGGGAGGATCTGAATAAGATCTCTGGAGTCAGCAGCTGCTGTGGTTATTCTGGCATTAATTTGACATATACCACATCTCATCTCCTAAACTCTCCCTGGGAAGTGGCATGTGGTTCCTCTGTGTTTGAAGTACCAAAGGCCTTTTGCCTTTGTAGCACATTAGCAAGTTTGGCTTGCTTGAAAAGGACTTTATCCTGCCCAGATGGGGCTCGGGTAGGTACTACAATCAAGTAGACTGTTCCCATTCTGGAGCCTTTTTGGGTATAATTTGGAAGAAGGGATTGTGAACTCGCTTGCCTCCTCTGCAGCCCTCCATTCATTTTGCAAAGTGCCTGTGATTGATCTGGCAGAATGGGATGTATTCACAAGCAGAGCTGGAGGGCAGCAGGAAGGACAAAACCCCACCACAGCCTCTGAAATGAATCACGGGCTCTGAAAAGATCCACTGGGGTTAAGGCATAGCAGTGAAAAGCTATTGTCTACAGCCTGGACTGTGGCTAAAAGCATTATTTATTCTGATTTGGGTAGTGGTCGTAGGAGGGCGTGGTATTCCCAGGAACAGCAAAGCCAGTGTGCTTAGTGGTGAACATGAACTTTATTTGATTGTGTCACAGGTAGCTCGAGAAGCTTTATGGAGTATCTCAGCTGCAGAGTAGCAAGTCCAATCCCTGGTTTGTGAATGGAACTGCATGGATTGCATGCAAAGAGAATTTCCTACAGATATTTTTATTGTGCTTGGAGCATGGTTGCCTTTGACTCAGATGAGTGCATGTCATAGATTTGAGGCACTATAGCCCCTTTTACCAGTGCTTTTGTGAGACGAAACAAGAATCTCACTAATTGGTTCAGCTTGTCAATAATGTTCCAATTTTCTATCAAGTAAGTGGCATTCAGTAAATTCTTGTGGTGGCTTTGGACTCAGAGTGGAGCATGGGTTTAAAGGGAGGAATGGTAGGTACTACTGAGAATGGGATATGAGAGTATGAGTGGGATATGAAACTCAGACTGAGTTTCTGAGACTGAATTTCAAAACGCTCAGATACGTACCCGGATCTTCTCCAGACAATCTGATTCCTGGAGCCTACAGAATTGGGCTTGGAAAACCTCCCAGTTTCTGTCTGAGCCAACAGAAGGAGCCTTTCACATGGTCTCTCTGTTTTCTGTCTACGATGTACAGGCTAGACTAGGAAGTGAGAAAATGAGTAGAAATGATAAGGATGCCTCCCATTCTCAAAGGCCAAGGCAGGATCAGAAATTCTGCACTGGGGGGATGGAGTCAGCTGCCTTTCCTTTGTTTGCTTATTCGCAAATCTGGTGAAACATCAGGAGTTTGTCAGGAAGGGCAAATCCAAAGTGATACCTTCTGATTCACAGCAGTTATGTTGTCTGAATTCCAGCCTGCAAAATCACAGTTGCATCTTTGCTGTGTTAGTCATCCTGGAGAGAACAGGAACAAATTTGGCTGACACAGGCAAACCACTAAATTCATCCGACTTGCTGGAGATGAACCCAACCTGTTAGAGAGCAAAGTCTGCATGCAGGCACACAGTGTGGACAGAGCAGTGGGCATGCCTGGGAGATGATGTAGTGAAGGTCCCATGTTGCCCAACTGGCAGCAGCCCAGGCTCCATGCTCAACAAGTGTGGTGCTGCACTAAATGCCAAGTGCAATTTTAATTCCTTTCATCTCAAGCACTCTTGACAGAAGGGCATTATCAGTATTGTGCGTTTCAAGCAGCTCCAAGCCGTGTACCTGACAGTCCGCTGTGTTATGCAAGGACAGGAAAATCATCTGAAAACATCATCACATTTGTTCCTTACCCTTTCTTGTGTTTTATCTCTCTCCCCCACCATCCTTTCCTGTTTTCTGTTGGTTTTTTCCTGCTTTTGAAGCTCAAGCTGCCTCTGAATGTCTGCATGTAACAGATCCCCTTTCTCAAACCTTTTTTGATGGTCTCCAGTGCTGGGAAATTGCATCTGAAACACCACTGTATCTGGCTCTGTGTTTGACAGCATGGTGCCCCGCTGCTCTTTCTCCTAAGCAGTTTTGCAAGGAGCTCTTCCCTGTGAAGATAACACAGTAGGTGACCTACATTTCTACTTTGCCACTCCACAGTAAAAAGGGAGAAATCGGTTCTATAGCAGTAATTTTGGCCTGGGATAACACTACTGGCCTAAGCATCAGGTAGTGGAGTCCATGAGAACATTGGAAAGGTACAGATATTTGGGATGAGAGAGCAGGCACATTACTAATTAGTAGAGAATTGATCCCCTCACTTTCATGGAGAAGTTAAACATTGAATTCAAGACAGTGTTTCACCCCACAGGGTTGATACTGTGAGATAGAGAGAAAATAAAGATGAATCTTATGCCTGTTGTCACTGGCCATTTCAGGTGGGTCTGCTCTGGTTTGGAATGAGAGTCTGTAGGTTGTAGTGCAGCCCATGCACAGAGGGCACATATGGCTGCTTGGGAATGAAACTACTGCAGTGTGAGCAGCTTCTTCCAGGTCTTCTGAGCTGAGTCAGCAAGGAACCTTACTGCTTATTTATTTACTTATTTTCAGCTTTAAATAGTTCATGGTTGAGTGGGGCAAAAAGAAACGTGTTCTGCTTGCTGCTTCTCTCACGGGCTAAACAGAAAGTGCCACCTTCGGATCATGGAACTTGGGGTCTTTGCTGGTGTTTAGCCAGCCTTTATGATCTTGGGAGAACACCTGAAAACCCTGTAGTTTTGCCCTTCTAAGCAGAAATGATTCTTGATCCCCTGAAGTCCCATTGTGGAGTATGTTAATCACTCTCAAATCTTGTCCTCTTGAAAGCAAGCAGGATCTCAGCTGGTGATTCCCTGCAGGTAGTGAATGAAATTGGAGATTTGTGGAGAGCCTGCTGGTTTGAGATGGAGCGGGAACCCCAAGCCTGGCTAAATATAGTTCATGTATCAATAGCCTTTCTGAGCTGTCCTCTGATATGCAGCTCTTTTGTGATTGGGGGCAGGGCCTGATACAGCTTCAAAGTATTTGTCTAAGAAGTGCTTGGATTTTTCAAGAGGTGGTAGAGTGTCTCCTGAGGTTCTCCTAAAGGACCATTCCAGCAGGGCTCTGAAAGGGTGACCCATCAGCCTGGGAAGGAAAGTCTTGTGCTGGGGTGTGGTTTTGTAGGAAGCAAAAGGCTCGGACAGGAGAACTATGGTTCTTTTGAGTGGGGAGTTTGGCCAGCTCTGTGATTTTGTTTTTCCTCTTGTTCTCTTTGCAAGCTTTGTCCTGTCCAGAGAGACTGCTTGGGTCTTTTCTTCATGAGCTGAGATTTAAGGGGTCTTTTTTTCTTGATCCAACTCCTTCCCTCTTTCAGGATTGCTGTCTGCCCTGTCTGGATGAGTAGAAGGATTTTCAAAGCAACCTTATCTTGCTCTGCTGGAAAAAACCTGTCTTTCCCATCCTGGCTGTGCAAAAGCTGCAGACAGCCAGGGGAATACTACAGCCAGCAGACAGCATTGGATAGCTGTCAAAAAGCTGATGCCCCTCTGCCCTCATCCATATGGAAGAAGGATTATCTGCCTCTGCGTGCAGTAGGATCCCTTTAAAAGGTTATGCAGTAGATACTTATTTTTTCAATAACTGCCTTTTGAAGGAAAAGAAATGAATGCAGCATGGAGAAACCCAAGCCCCAGTTTGTTCATGTCGTGCCTTCTGCTGTTCCCATTGACACGGCTGTTCCAACAACAGCTTCCTGCATGATGGAAGATGCAGCTGGGAGCTCTGATAACCCCTGGGCTCTCACAGAGCAGGTGGGAGCTTGGCATGAGCCACTGACAGGTTACTTTGTGTAAAATACTCATTCTGAGTGGTTCTGCTTTTTCTTTTTAGCTCAGTAGTTGGGTAAGGGAACAGGAAGTGTGGTAGGGGCCAAACTGAGCTCTGCATGCGTCTGCTTCAGAGAATTGCACGTGTCACAGGTCCAGCCTGCTCATGGCTGCAGTTAGACATGGCTTAAATCGAAGCACTTCTGTGCACATCACAAAATTGTAGAAGACTCTTTGCCCACAGGCTTCTGAGGTTTGTCTGCAGCTACATTTTGGAAGAAACCTGCCAGATGAAGTAGCTGCTGCCTGCAGTTTCTGTTTTTCTAATATGGGTGAGATGATGCCAAGGTCTCTGGTAGACTGAGACATGTGGTGAAGGGAAGGATTAGTGTCTGCCACTTTTCTGCTTGTGCCCAGCTCTGGCAGGATTCAAGAAACCCTCAGAAAAAGCTATTTAGGTCTTGCTGAAAACTACAAGCAAGACTTTCTGGTGAGATGGCTGTACCCCAAAGTTAAGGGGCTGCTTTGGTTTCAGTTTAATGGTCTGTCCAGCCCTGCTTGTCTGTGTCACTGTGACCAGTGACATCCACTGTCATAACCCCACTCCAGGAGAGGCCAAGTAAAGGGGCTGTGACTGTGGCCTCTTTAGCTTTCAGACTTCCAGCTGTGCTAGGGATCAGTTGGTGCCTGTCATGACAATGTGATAGAAAGAGCAGTGCTAGGGACTGGACTGCAACCTGCCAATTTATTCCCTGGATACTTTTCAATACATATAGGATAGAAATACTATTTGCCTCCAAGTTCCCTGGGATAGATTATTTGATGCTAGAAACATATATATATATATTTGATATATATATGTGTGTGTGCACATGTGTGATATGTGTTCTTATATGTATGTGTATATAAGAAATGGCTTTGCTACAGTTTTTATATAGACATTTTAATTTCTAAATGACCTGCTCCTTCCACTTAGAGCAGTTGCTTTTAATCTTAGTGTCAGAAAAATCATTGCTGCCTTCCTGCAGTCTCTGTGTTTGTTATAGCTGTCCTATATAAATTGCTTCCTTTTTTGTGCATAAGCAAATCAAAGGTTAACACTGAATAGTTGACCTGAGCTGTGAGCAAAGAAAACAGTGGCAGGGTGGTTTCTGAGGTTGTAGGAATAGGAACCTAAATCAATAGCTTTTAGCAGACTCATAAATGTTTCATTTGTATTCCTCGCTTCGGCATTGACATGGGAATCCAAATAACCTCTTAAATTAGTGTTGTTCCTGCGCTGGGTGTAGATGTTGGAAACATTTCCTTCAGAAGCACTTCAAAGTGCTGTTCCATAATTTTCCTTCCTGTTTTGGAGCCTTGGTTCTGCACAGCCTCCAGTCAGGAGTGAAATGAGCTTGTCAGCCTCTGTCCCAGGCTGCAGGAGTTTGGGCCATGGACATGGCCATATCCCACCTGATTGCCCACATCAGTGCTCCTGCCCCTGACTCGGAGGCCAAGTAGGACTTGTGCTGCTTGGGCAAGCTGTTGTTTCTGCATGGAGAAGCACAGAGACTTATCTCTGGACTGTGACAGCCCTGAGGAATGAGTGAGGCCTTGAGAAGACCAACCTCAATAATTCTTAGCAGCGGGTGGGGAAGAAGCAACGTGCCCACATCTATTTTTCTAATTCAGACTCTTTTGGAGGCACTGGAGAAGCAGGGGCAGGAGGCTCATGAACAGAGCATGGGGCAGGCAGCTTATCTGTCCATCTGCTTCTTCTTGAGGTCATCCACCCATGGAGTGTGGGAGGGTTGAGCAGCTCCAGGTTGCTGCCAGGTCAAAGCTGTGACCTGCCAGCAGCCTGGGAGCGCCGAGTCCGCTCTCTCAGCATTTTTTGGTTTCCTTCAAGACCCCAGTGCTGGCTGGGGAGGACAGGGCTCATCTGCAGACCTTGTGTTTGCAGGGTGGAAAGACCTTTGAGAAACCCCAGCCTGTGAAGAGCAAGTTAAAAAAAAAAAAAAACATCCAACCAACATGAACAAAATGAACACATCAAAAATCCCTTCCCCAAATGTCTTGTCTAAACAATTCAGTGACTGGAGTGAAGGTTGACCCCAGTTTGATTTTTTTCGGGTTCATTTTTCAAACCTTGGGACAACTTCTGTATTAACTTTCTCCAATAAGAGAGGACTCTGTGTATGTATCTGTCTGCTTTAGTTACATGGGGAACAAAATGCAGCTGCCTAAAGTATTTTGGAGTAAATAACTTGGATTTTATCATCTAGGTAGTATTAATTTGATTAGTCCAAAGGGGTTTTCTACAGCGAAGGCTTGGTATCAGGTAGCACTTAAATGAAATAGTAGATAATAAAAGCCTTGTGTTTGATTCTGCCTGTCTGGTAAAAAGCATAATTTATGTCTTTCTTTTGTCTTATTCTGATGGGAATCTGTCCTGGAAAATGTTTAAGTCACATAAGGTGTCTGGTGAGTTTTATCATCAAAAAGTGCAACAAATGGGTTTGGTAAAATTGGTTCAAACTTTTGGCTTGTGCTGGTAATTAAATATTTTGTAAATAAAACCTGTAGCAGTTGCCTTTTCTAAACCTGCAATAATCTACATGAAAATCAGAAGTCAAACTTGATTTCTGCTGAGCCATGAACAGACCAATGCCCTTTATCCTGGATAGTCTGCTCTCTCGATGCTGTTTTCTAAGGAAAAATAACTCTTCTGTGGTTTGCCAATACCCTCTGGGGGCTGTTGAAACAATCTACCAGCAAGTCTGGGGTTTGATTGCTTCACTTTGTTGCTCCTTTGTTGAAATCAAAGCAGAATTTCCCTCTTCACCCTGCTCTGCCTTCCTGCCCTGCTCAGCCTGAGGTTTTTTTTTGAGGATGTGAGGGTGCAGGAGGAAAGGGCTGTGCCAGCCAGGGTGCAGGAGCAGCCACAGAGCAGGAGCCACAGGGATCTCACCTGGTGCTTCACCTTTGAGGTCCACTGGCAGTGTAGCAGGGTTGGATAGCAAATGCATGTGTTCTCCATGCCTTGTATCAGTAAGGACAAGGGGATCATGGTTTCCCTGTTTGTCTCCCTGCAGGCAAGAGCTCTGCCACCATGTCCGTCAGCGTGCACGAGAACCGTAAATCCCGCACCAGCACCGGCTCCATGAACATCTTGCTTTTTCACAAGGCCTCCCACCCGGACTGCGTCTTGTCCCACCTGAACACGCTGCGGAAGCACTGCATGTTCACTGATGTCACCCTTTGGGCAGGGAACAGGTCCTTCCCGTGCCATCGGGCAGTGCTGGCTGCCTCCAGCAGGTACTTTGAGGCCATGTTCAGCAACGGCCTCCGGGAGAGCCTGGATGATGAGGTGAACTTCCATGACAGCCTCCACCCAGAGGTGCTGGAGCTGCTGCTGGACTTTGCTTATTCCTCACGGATCATTATCAACGAGGAGAATGCTGAGTCCCTCCTGGAGGCTGGGGACATGCTGCAGTTCCATGACGTCCGAGATGCAGCGGCTGAGTTCCTGGAGAAGAACCTCTACCCTTCCAACTGCCTGGGCATGATGCTGCTCTCGGATGCTCATCAGTGCCGGAGGCTCTATGAGCTCTCCTGGAGGATGTGCCTGGTCAACTTTGAGACTGTTCACAAGAGTGAGGATTTCAACAACCTTTCCAAGGACACTTTGCTGGACCTCATCTCCAGTGATGAGCTGGAAATTGAGGATGAAGAAAAGGTCTTTAAGGCTGTCATGCAGTGGGTGAAATACGATCTGGATGAGCGGAAGGCTTATCTCCCAGAACTTCTGAGGAATGTTCGTCTGGCTTTGCTTCCTTCTGAATGCCTCAAGGAAGCCCTGGCTTGTGAGGACTTGATCATGGTGGATGAAAGGAACAAACTTGTCCTGGATGAAGCTATTCAGTGCAAGAAGAAGATCCTCCAGAACGACGGGGTGGTCACCAGCCCCTGTGCCAGGCCTCGGAAAGCTGGGCACACCTTGCTAATCCTAGGAGGACAGACCTTCATGTGTGATAAGATCTACCAAGTGGATCACAAAGCAAAGGAAATTATTCCCAAAGCAGACCTGCCGAGTCCACGGAAGGAGTTTAGTGCCTGTGCCATTGGCTGCAAAGTGTACATCACTGGAGGCAGGGGCTCAGAGAATGGGGTCTCCAAAGATGTTTGGGTTTATGACACCGTGCATGAGGAATGGTCCAAAGCTGCCCCAATGTTAATTGCTCGGTTTGGGCACGGCTCAGCTGAATTGGAAAACTGCCTGTATGTGGTTGGTGGACACACTGCAGTAGCTGGAGTCTTCCCTGCATCTCCTTCTGTTTCCTTGAAGCAAGTAGAGAAGTATGATCCCATATGCAACAAATGGATGATGGTGGCTCCGTTGAGAGATGGAGTGAGCAACGCTGCAGTGGTGAGCGCCAGGCTCAAGCTCTTTGTGTTCGGTGGGACCAGCATCCACCGAGACATGGTGTCCAAAGTCCAGTGCTACGATCCAGCTGAGAACCGATGGATGATCAAGGCCGAGTGCCCGCAGCCTTGGCGCTACACAGCGGCCGCTGTCCTGGGCAGCCAGATATTCATCATGGGAGGAGACACGGAGTTCACGGCAGCCTCCGCCTACCGCTTCGACTGCGAGACGGACCAGTGGACGCGCATCGGGGACATGACGGCCAAGCGCATGTCCTGCCACGCCCTGGCCTCGGGGAACAAACTCTACGTGGTAGGAGGTTACTTTGGCACTCAGAGGTGCAAAACGCTGGACTGCTACGACCCTATGTCAGACACGTGGAACTGTATCACCACGGTGCCTTACTCGCTCATCCCCACAGCTTTTGTCAGCACCTGGAAGCACTTGCCCTCGTGATGAGGGGCAGGACTTGGGGGCTTGTTTCCAGGAGGTCAATGAAGGTAAGGGTCTCCTCCTCTTAAATTAAAAATTGCTGTCTTGCCTCAATTGTATCTCTGCACACTATGCTGAAGCCACAAGTTCCAAGTTGCTCATGAGGTTATTTTATGGGAAGGGAACATTTAAAAGTGGGATGCAGAGCCAGGAAGCAATAACCAGCTCTGCAGTGCTGTAAGTCTAGATAGTTTCAAGGATTCTCTTATTTCCAGATGATCCTCCCAGTATCTTAAGAGATACATCTACATAGATGGTTGGGGCTCCTCTCCCTCTGCTCCAAAGTAGCTTGATGTGCCGGTGTCACCCTTCTGTGGGTGTGTGGGTGGAAATGTGTGTCCACACCTGCTCTCACCATGGAATACATCTTGTTCCCATGCAGTTGAGGGAGTTAAGTTTCCTAAAAACACTTGTATGTGAGTCCTGGGAGATACCAGGGCAACAAGTGCTTTGGAATGTCTCAGTAGTTTGTTATTTCTGCTGCCTTTCTGGGTGATGTGTTTAGAACTAATGAATATATAGGCAAATGACCCTTGGAATGCCAGCAAATCCTGGATCGCTTTTTATGCTCTGTATTTATATTTCAGTGGGTAGCAGAAGCCATGGTGCATTTGATGGTCTTGGTGTTTATTTATCGTCCAAACTTTTGCTTGTTAAATCAAAACTTCTGAGACTTCTGTGTCAGACCTGAGTGGGAGGGAAGGGATTGTTTAACCAGAAGAAGAATGTGTTTATCAGTGTTTCGGGTTGTGTGAGAATAAGAAAGTTGGTGGAGATCCACGATGTTGTGTCTCCTTCTGGCACTCCAGTTTTCTCATGCTCAGGGAAGGTGCTACTACAGTGCCCCTGGGATAGGGCTGCTGGTTCCTCCTCTCTCCTCCCCAGTGGGGCATTTGGTTGCCATTCTGGTTGTCAGTGTGGCTCTACAGGGCTTTGCATGTCCTCACCAATCTGTGCTGAGATGCACCTGGCCCAGCAAAGCCCAAAAACTCTTCTCACCTTGCATTGTGAAAGCAAATAGTGATGCAGGCAACATTTGGATAGCATCATCTTCCCAGGAAGTCTGTAACAGCTCTGCTAGCTCAGTGTGCAGGTCTCTCAGTGCCAGCAGCACACACAGCCCTGCCTTGGTGGTTGCAGCCTACACCCCAGCCAGCTGAAGGGCTGGGAAACTCTCGCGTATGGGTGTGGGATTAACAACCTTCACTTACAGTTTTATTTGGAAAATCAGGGACTGTGGGGAGGGAAATTCTTCCACAGACTTATCAAAATCCACTTCACTTAATACAGGGAAGAAAGAATGCTGCCCAAAGCCTCTAACACCCTCTCACTTCCCTGCTTTCCACTTGGTGTGGTTGGTGCTCCTGGAAATCGCTCAGCGGGTGAAATTGCTGGCACCTCCCAGTGATCATCTCTTTTGATGCCAGATGGGAACCAAGGAGGAGTTCCTGGCACCTCGGCCAGGCATTAGCCCAATGTGACCACCTGCTTTTCTCAGGTGGGGTAAAAATCACCCAGGGCATTACACTGGCCTTTGTGAAACACCTGGTTTTAACTTGGGTTGGACCACCATGAGGGCAGGGCAAGAGTGGAAAGGGTTAAAATGAGACCTTAAAGTGTTTCCAGCACTGGAAGATAATGGCTTTTCCAAATTCTCCTCCTCAGGCGTTGCCTAGCATCTGTCACAGTGGCTCAGTAATCTAATTAACTGTCACTTGGCTATTAAATATTGCAGCAAAGACTGTGAGGACTCCATCATTTTCAGTTCAGGTCAATGGGGCCTCCCTTTAAGAGCCATCCTAGAGCTGAAAATTAATTTTCTCTGGTAGCAGATGCATCTGCATATTAAAGTTCAACACCAGCCACATGGCTGGGAGTAGGAATAGGGAGTAGTTTGAGATGGGAGTTGATTCCTCAGCCACCGAATAAAAAACAGTCTTCAAATTCACAGTGATGTTATTTTCCTCTCCTACTTTTTTTTCATCTGTGCTGTATTTGGGTTGTTCAGACCTAATAAATAGCTTTGTGGGGGCTGTATTGATACTTCTTTCCCCCTGTAATCGGGAGCCTGACACAAGCACAGAAAACTAGGAACTGCAAATAAAACTGGTGAAAAGTCACTGTGTGAGGGTTTTATGTGTTTTTTTGGCTCTGCCTCCAGTCTTTGGTTAAAAGAGCTATTTAAAACACATGTGAGCTCTTGCCAGAAAGAAAGTCTGTCCACGTGATTTTTCTAGAGTGGAGTTTTTTTTGTTGTTGTTGGTTTTGGTAAGTTATTGTTATGGCCTCAGCCACTGTGGCAGCTCCATGCATAAAGCACCAGGATGGGTGAGTGAATATCCCTGATGTGCACATGCTGCCCACACTGCAGCAGCCACGGGCCATGTACCTGCCTTGGCTGTCCTGGCTGTGCAAAAACTTGGCTTGGGAACTGGGGTACCTCGCTGTAGGATCCTATGATTATGATCCCCATTGTCCTATTGCAGGTCTGGCCCAGAGGTTTTCTGGTTTTCAGCTCCCACCATGGAAAGTCTCTGTTCCAACACCCGGTTTGGTCCCTATGGGATCCTTCTTCAAGTAGGGATGCCCAGAAAGCAGGCTGGCCCGTACCTGCCCAGGTTCCTATGGAACTGCCTCTCCTCACCTGGAAAAACTCAGGAGGTACCACCCCTCAGGGCAGGGCAAGGTGGGCTGGTGGGGAAAGGCCTGGGCACTCACATGGCAGGAGACAGTACTTTGTACTCATGGAAAAAACAACCTCCCGCCTATAAACTGGTCCCTGAAAACCAAGTAGTCTGTCCTTGACAAACGTTGATCATAAACCACCCAGCCTGCTTTTCATGTAAAGCATAAAACTGATCAGCTGGAAATGCTTCCTCGAGGGCATGGCCTTCGCCCTTCCCAGCCGGAGCTGGGGCACCTTTCAGCAGAGGTCCCAGCACTGCTGCCAACGAGGCCGTGTGACATTAATTTAGTGCTTATTACCCACAGTTAATTCCAGGGATCAAGTGTGATTAGCAATATGAAACGTGAAAGCCTCGTCCCCTCCCACCCGTGGTGGTAGAGCCATGAGGAGGCAAAACATTACAAATGGGAAATAAAGTACCAAGCACTTGGCTGATAAAGACTCTGTGTTGATAAAGACAAGTACAGCCCAGCCCAGGGGAGGGTGGTGGGTGGTTTGTCACAGTCCTGCGCAGAGAAAGTTGATGGGAACAACTCAACCCCTCCCCAGAGGTCACTTCAGGCAGCACCAGAAACAGGTTCTCCAAGCTCCCTGTCTCCACATTAAAGTGGCTTCTCCAGACTATCTGTCCTGTGTGACACTCTCATTTTCATGGGGCAGAGTCACAGATGAGGGTGGGATGGTCACTTCAGATTGCATGGCCGAGCCAGGGAAGGTGAATTGGCAAGGGAGTCACTGCATTCCTCTGTGCTGCCTCCTGAGCCTCAAATGCTCTCCTGGGGTGGAGATGTTGGAATTCCCATCTCCAAACAAACAGGACAAGCCAAACCCTGTAGCAGCAAGGAGCCAGGGGTTCTCCTGCCCAGAAGTTCCCATTCAAGTGCTTTTTAGCTCCTACAGGACCCTCCTCACTGTCTTCACTGTAGGGAGCAGAGGCTGGTGGCTGGGCACTGCTCAGGCATTGATTCCTAGGACACATCCAGAAGCTCAGAGCTGATTTTGTGGCTTCCACTGGAGCCCTTTGGTGTTCTTAGCTCCCGTGAGGGCTATGGGTGGCACCAGCAGCTGTTGCCTGCCTTTGGATGGACATTGAGTGACTGAGGCTGAAGAGTCTTGCGGCTGTTCTGGCACCTAAAAGCTGAACTTTGGCCCCAGAGCTCCTGCAAAGATTTAGGCCACGTGCCAGGCCCTGGGCTTTATTCTGATACCACGCTCACACTAGGAATTGGGTCAGTTCCGTGACTTTGCCTGGTTATTATATTACAGCTTAGATAACAAGCCTTTGGCAAAGACACTTACAGCTGCCTGGTGTGGCTGCTTTCCACCTGGAGCAGTGCTTTCACTTTGCAATGTGCATCATTCCCAGCTCCAGCCACAGAGCCCTGCTCACAGAAAGGCACCTTCCCATGCCAAGACCCGTGTACCTGCAAAGAGCAGCCTGAAAAAGCCTCAGGATAATCTCCTGGCTCCTAGAGGCTGCTGCTCACCTGCATGCTGCTGGGGTGGGTGGTTGCTTGCAACCTGCTGGAATTGCTGGAACAGAGTCACAGCTGGTTCCTCCCGGTGGCTCCTAGGAAAACCCATTTGCATGTGTAAATTAGCAAGGCTGGATAAACAGGGATTGCAGTTTTTGTGCTGCTGCTGCTCTTTCCAAGTGGCTCGTTGTCTCTGAAGCCAGTTTATCAGGCAGTGTTGGAAGGGAGTGGCTGGCCTGGGGAGGAAGGTCGATGAAAATCAGGCTTTTCCTAACCCTGGGCAGATGGAAACGTGCAGTCTGAGCTTGGCTTCAGACTGTATTAATCAACTCCTTGGAAATGTCAGTGATACGGATGTTTTTGGAGGAACTTGTGGAAAAAGAGAAAAAGGGTCTTTTTGTTCTGTCTGTTCCAGTTTTTGGGCCCTCCTCTCTGCCCTAAGAAAAAAGAGAGTAAAAACTTTCCTCTCAACTTTTCATTCCCTTGTCATGTCCACAGAAGCTTGATACCTGGCTCTGAGCCTTCCCCAGCTGAAGACCCCCCTCTCGTCTCCTGCACAAGCAAAGGACACCCCATCTCCTGAAGAAACTAGCTGCTTTCCACCTCCACCCAGCTCAGGGATCCGGGGTGGGGGTTACCCCAGTGAGTGCCCTGTGTGAGCTGAGCTGAGCATCACACCAGTTAACGAGCTTTCTCTTTCCTTCTCCAGATGCCAGAGTCACATCCACGTCCCCTCTTTTGCGGCTGGAGCCAACATGGTGACCGAGAGCCTCCCGTCCTCCCACACAGGACTCCGAGGCAACTTCCACATCCCCTCCTGACACCAGGAGGAGGCACAGCTGGGGCCCTACTGCCAGCATCACACCAGGGGGTCACCAAGGGCTACCCAGCCCCACCGCTGGTCACTGGCCACCACGCAGGGATGACGAGGAGCTGAGAGCACTGCCTTGCCGGGTGGGGCACAGGGATGGCTTGTGGGCTCTGCTGGACCAACAGGGCTGGGGAGATGGAGGCTGCATCCCTCAGCAAATACGGCTGGGGAGCCCTTTTTGTTACTTGTTTTGGGGGGTTAAGAGATATTAATACTTTTTTTTAAGGCAGTGAACTTGCCATTGGCAATGCTTGCTGCTTGGGTGACTTGGAAGTGTTTGTTAAAGGGAACAAGGTGAGAGTACCTGGCTCTCCCCATCCTCTGTCCATTTCATGGAGGCAGTGGCTATTGAAATATTAAAAGCTTAGGATGGCTGCCAGCAGCACAGGGTACCATGACAAAACAGGGCAGATGCCTTTTGGTTTGTACTTTGGGCCTTTTAAATGTTTTCCCCCCTTTTCCTCGCTGCTGTGATTTGGTCAGAGGCTGAGTAGCTCCCCACACACAGCTGCTGGGAAGAGCACAGGGCTCTGTTAGTGTGCCAAGGCTGCCGAGATATTCTCCAGATAAAGCCCACTGCGTGCTCGGAGCCGGTCTGCTGAGCTTCCCTGTGCGTGGGTGAGGCTCTCATTAGCAAAGGAGCAGAAAAAGGGGTGCAGTGGGGAATGCTCGTGCCTTGGGAAGGGGCGCCTTGGCTCCAGCAAGGCCTCGGAGGGAGAGCAAGAGGATTAGGGTAGCATTGCAGGGTGGGCTGGGGAGGGATCCTCCTCCTTCCTGCTGCACCTCTCATCCTGGCCTCCCCCTGGAGAGATGTGAGCATTTCTGACTGCACACTGCCTGCCAGCAGTTGGGCTGAGGCTGCCCCAGGTTATCCATGCACGCCGGCTGCCAACTGTGTTTGGGATTATGCATCCAAGAGCTGTCAGCCCGAGCCGTTTCTCATTTTGCTCTAGAGGAAGGCACGTGGATTTCGGCTGTCAGTACAGATGCAGCTCCTGACTGGCCTCTCCAGGGCTGGCCAGTGCCGAGGACTGGTCCTGCACTGCCCTAGCATCCTGCTTCCCTGCACAGCAGATCTCCAGATTCTCCAGGCTTGCCTCTTGCCCCTGGATGAGGCTGGGCTGTAGCCTGGCCAGCTGAGTGATGCAATGCCATGAAAAGCCTTGACACAGCTTCAAACAGCAGAGGTCTTTTCGGAGCAGCGGGCGCCTGTCACTGCTGGGAAGAGCACATGTTCTGCACAGTCAGGCTGTGATGCGCTGGATGACGTTTATTTACATCTTCTAGTCTTTTTTTTTTTTTTTTTCCCCCCTTCAGCTGCTTGTGAACTTTAATAAAAATGATGATCTGGGAAACTGTTTGTGTGTTTTTCACAGGAGTCTTCGTTCATAAGTAAGTTGGATTTAGGTCTAATAACAGGGCCAAGGACTAATAACAGGGTTGGCACTCCATGGGGTGGTTCACAAACAGCCTCCAAAGCAACCAGCCTGGCTGTAATTATTATTGCTTCAGTACTTGGGAAACTGAGGCACAATGTCAAGTGTCTTGTCCAAGGTTAATGGTAGATCTGGGAAATAAAGTCCAGGGCTCCTCATGTCCTGAGGACATCATGTGGCTCTCTATTCCACAGCTGCTCTCACTCAGCTTGTCCATTCCGTGATTTCAGGAGAACTTGAAAGTCTGCAGTGCTAATAACACCTGCCAAATAGGTTGAGGGGCCCAATGCAGACACAGCCATACTCCTGCAGGGAAAGCCAGTAATTTCTAAGAAAGACAAGAAGAATTTATGCTTCTGTTTTCCTTATTTGCCTTCTCTTGGCTGCTGCAGCTCCCAAGAAAGGGGCCTATTGACAGGAGAGATGGGCTTTCCAGCTGGAGCTCCTGTCCACGCCTCTCTTCCATGTGCATCTCTCCCCGTCCCAGAGGAGCTCCCAGAGGTGCAGGGAGATCCAGCCCTGCTCTGGGAACACTCTGGGAGGGTTTTCCCTCCCTACAAGAGCAGAAGCTGCAGCTGTGCTCAGGGCTGGAACTGTGGGAGCATTGCTCAGAGCAGCAAATTGGCAGCAGGGAAATTTGTATTTGTCTCTTCCTCTTGTAGCAGGGGCCGTTGGGCTTGGGAAGCAAAACTTCCTCTGGGTGTTACACAGGGTCTCAAAGGGATTTGGAGCCTGAATTCCTGAGCTGCAGAGGAGACAGGGAACCTGTCCCCTTGCCTGCAGGAGCCAGGTGGGCAGCAGCATTAGCTGACGTGAGCTGGGTAGATATGACTGTAAGGCTCCATAGAAAAAGCTCATTAAAGACCCCTTTGGGAAACCAATTCAGGGTAGAAATTACTGTTTGATGAGAAGGAGAAGGGGAAAAGAGGAGGTGGGGGGGATGTGAATGAAATCCCCTATAGTTTTGTTGATTCAGGTTTTATATGGGACTCTGGGACTTTAAATAGCAGCTGGGGACGCTTTGCAATAGGCTTGCTTTGATACGAGCCATGCAAAGACCTGCTCTTTTGTATTTATTCTGGAGCTTGCCTGAGAGACAATTCAAAAGCAATCAGCAGCTGCTGTGACAGCATCAACCTGTTGCTATGGAATTAAATGTAATGAGAAATACAAAGGTTTCTTGGTTAGCAGCAACAGAATAAGGGGAGCAGGAGATAGAAGTGGATGTAACAGAAAAAAACTACAGCCAGAGCGGGGCTGGCATTTAAATGGGAGGTACAGGGGTAGAAATGTAAATGTGATTTGTTTTCCTTTTTTAAAAGAGCTTTTTCCCCATCTCAGCAGGTCAGGCTCAGCTTTGTCTGGGAGTGAACACTTGGGAAAGAATCCTGTCTGGTGATGTTACTGGAGTTGTGTGTTCCCAGGCTCCCAGGAAACAAGCCCACACTCTATAGCCAGCCCTCGCTGTGGGGTGTCACAGGAGCTCAGACATCCTCCCTGTGAAGTGCCAGGAGCCCAGCATGGAGATCCCTGGAGGAGAAGGGGGGCTCATCCCACACCTCCCTTGTTTTGCAGGGCCCAATCCCACGGGAGAACTGAGGCAGGATCCAGCTCCTTTCCACCCATCCTCTGGGCCTGGCTGGAGCCTGCCCATGAGTTCTCTCCACCTCAGTTCCCCAGCTCAGCAACAGGGTGCTTCTTACTCCAAAAAACACTTGGGAAGAGAGGGCAGGGAGATGCTCGGAGGTGGAACCAGACAGGCAGCTGGCATGATCAGGCCTCCATCCCCAGGGCCTGAGCGTGCTGAACATCCCTGGATGCAAAAGGCTGATACTCCTATGTGTTCTTTAGATGAAACTCATAGTGACTTACTGGGTTTTAAATATGCCTTTTCCCAGCCTGACCCTAGCTGCCCTTGAAATAATACTGCTTTGCAGTGAAGCCCTGCAGGGAATTATCATCTGAGCCCTCTCCCTTTGTCATGAGAGTCAATTAAAAGCAGAGTAGCTGGGGATTTAATAGCTCTGGTGTCTGAGGGAGCCCCACGTCCATCCAGAGGCCGACTCTGGCATTTAAACACATAACTGGAGAAGATGAGCACTTTTTTCCAACTATCTAACATGTTTTCAAATTCATCCATGTCCATACAGAGCACTAACTCCTTGTGTCCATGGCTTGCCATCTTCTCCTACACATTAATTAATGCCCCAGCATTGCACATTCTCCTTGCAATATATCCCACGTGAAATTGTTTTCCTGTTTCCCCATGCACCTTTTCCCTTGGGGTAAACCCAACAGGTCTTAGTCTCTGAAGAGAGTCCACGCTCACGAAATGCCATGCATGGAAATGCTCTGTAAGCAGTGATTGAGTTAAGCTTGCAAGAGCAGGAGAAACCTTTGCCCCCAGCTCCCCAAAACCAACTGAGAATTTCAATGGTGCCCAATTCCCCTTGCTCCAGTGCAGAGCAGGAGCCTGGTGCCCTCCAGGCACCAGAAACTGTGTTGGGGGCCCCAAGGTGGGAGCCAGCAGCAGGGACTCCCGCTGGGAATGAATAGCCAAGGCTGAGCTCATTTATTCTTCCTTCCTCACAGTCTCCCTTTTCTTTCCATTTCACCACCTCCTTATTTAACATCCTCGGTTGTTGTGCAGAGCCATCACCCTGTTTTGCAGTACTGTGACCTACTTTGCGCAACGTCCCGACTTCCTCACTGAAATCGTGAGCTCGGGGCCCACCCAATCCATTCAGCATTTCTCAGCTCAATAACAGATCCAATTAGGTGGAAAAAGCCTGGCTTTCACGCTGTCAGTGCCTGGACATCTCACTTCCCACTCCCCAGCACACGCTGCACCACTGAGGGCCGTGGCTCACAGACAGGGGCCCCTCTGTGTTTGTGTCTCCCCCACCACATGATGTTGGGGGAAAGCTTCAAGAAGAATGATCCTGGCTACCCAACCTATCCTTTCATTCTTCCTGACAGGCTCTGAGGACTACAGAGCTCAGGAATCAAGTAATTTGTGGGTTTTCTGTTCTGTCTCTCTTGAGAAGCTCTCCTGTCCCAGCTGAGGCTGGGGGGAGCTGTCTGTAACCAGGCCAGGGTGGCACAACTTGTGCTTGTGAAGAAGCTGCTGACACTTACAGCCAAAATATGACTTAATGACTGATAGAAAGACCTGTCTCTCACTCCTGGCATCATACGTATCCCAGTCCTGTGGGTTTATCCCAAGCAAACATTTTAATTCTGCCCTTTACTGCAGACAGCAGTTCCCAGAGTGCTGGCTCCACTCCATCCTGGGAGATAGCTGGTTGTTAAAAGGGATGAGTAGAAACCAAACAAGGAGAAAAAAGCCTAAGGGCCGCCAGGAAGAGCCCTTTTGGTTTCTACCTTCCCTGACTGTGTGGGATGGACGGCCATCCCCTGCCCTGAGGCCAGCCCAGCAGCACTGGGGCCCGCTTGGCTCCCTGGCAGGTGCAGGGAGGAGGGTAAACAGCCTTCACTCCATTTCTGGGTCATGTCTGGAGGAATTACACACGCACACACAAACAGGAGCTGTTTCCCCGTGGCAGCTTCCCAGCACCCAGCGGAGCTCCCGCTGCCTCCCGGCCCCTCTGCCCACGCCGCCGCCCCGCCGGGATCACGGCTGCTCCCAGCCCTCCCGCAGGGCTCTGCTAATGACTCCCCGCTCCTGCTCGGCTCTAATTAGGCTCCTGTCTAATTAGGCTCACTGGAAAGATGCGGCTGGTGAGAAGCAGCTCTTTGGTGAAAGGAAAGGGGACAGAAAGAGCATCTGGAGATGCCGGAGGGAGAGACGCCAGGCTGTGGTGAGAGGTCAGGGGGGATTGGGAAGGCTGTGGTGGGAGGTCAGGGGGGATTGGGAATTGCCAGCTGAGCTGCATCTGTGCAAGGGATGGACCACAAAGGGCCTGGAAACAAGTCCCCTCTGTACTGACATACAGAGGAGTTCCAGAGTGCAGGGAGAGTGGGGCTGGGGGAGCCAGTCCTGAACCTGCACCCGTGGGCATCCTTGAAACAGAGGCAGGAGAGCAGGCTCTGGAGCAAAGCCTGGTTTGGGGGTGATTCAAGAGGTGTGAAGGCAGCTTTAGGGGACACACAAGCAACACCCCCTGTCTGCCCATCCCTGTCAGAGCTATGGGTGCTCATATCAGTTGCTAGTGTCAAATATTATTTTCCACTTAATTTTTACATGGTTCAACCTCCTAAAAATCAAGACATTTGCCATATTTAATATTCCTGTAGCAAATTAACAAGCCCCAGGTGCCTTCAATACCAAAGGGAAGTCATTACTTTACCATTCACCTTGTATCTGATCACAAAGCATCTCACTCACTCACTGCATTAATTAGGGTTTTGCCTTTCATTCTCTTAATAAACCCTCCATGAATGAGTGGCCTGTCTGCAAGACCCAGCCCAGCTTGCACCTGTGTCCTCCCAGACCTCCATTTTCTCTCCCTGAAGGACTGAAACCAGCAAGGGCAGGGAAGGGGAAATGCAGATAACGCAAATGTTTAAGGTATCACTAAACCATATTTCTGAAGAGCCTCTCCTGTGCCTGCCAATGTTCCTTTTAGAGGCCCATCCCATTCTAAGGATCCTGTATGACCCCTTTTAGGTCCATGTGCCAGTGAAAATCCAACCAAATCCAACAAACCCACAGAAATATTTTGCTTTAACTTTGGGTGCCAAGGAAAGGCTGGGCAAGAAAGCTGGGATGCTCAGAAACCCATTACTCTTTCTTAGGACCATATAAATTGATTGATACATGTGGTCTGGAGAGAACATCCATTTCATTGTCTTAGCTGTGCTGTAATGGCTCAGAGCATGGAAATTATGAGCATATGAAATTGTGGAAAGCTGGTTAAGGATAGTCAAATTAATATATGGAGGTGTCTTGGATCAGCAGGGTCCTTTGCTTCCTCCCCTGCCAAAGGCAATTTGTATTGCCTGCCCAGGCTTCCTCCTGGCCAATAGAAACAGCGGGGTTTGGAGTGCACTGTGCAGGACCAGAGAAGCTCAGGGTGCCTGGTTTGCTCTGCAACCCAGACTTTCCTTGGCAGGAGCTTGATTCAGAAAGGATTTGATTTTCTCCGTGTGGTTTGTCATCAGTAAATGTGCTGTCCTGTCTCCCGTGACCAATGGCTCACGGCAGCATCTCCCGTTCCCAGCAGCTGCAGCAGCTGATGTTGTTTTACTGCAGCCATCCAAAGGCTGGGGGTGCCCCAAGGGGTGCTTTTGTCTGGCATCCAGGTTGCAGAGCCAAGAGGAGGCACAGGAAAACGTGCTTTTTAAAAGCCATACCCAGAAGCCGACAGTTTGGGCAAAAGCTTTTATTCAACTTCAGTAAATAGGTGAGCTGGGACGCCTGGGAATGCAAACAAAACCAGGACTACAGAGCAGCCATCGAGATAAAGGAGCTCTTTCATCTCCTGTCTCACACCCAGGGGTTGCCTGTCTCGGAGCAAGTGCTGCGTGACAGGGTGTAGGTTCAGGCACATTGACGTGACTCAGGGTGTAGGTTCAGGCACATTGACGTGACTCAGGCTTTCAGAACAGCACGTGCAGCACAGCTGAGAGGAGGGGGAAATCACCAGTCAGTGAGCACTGCTGCCCACCGGGGCTGGCGTTCCCTGACGCCTGCTGAGGAACAACACAACGCCCTCAGCAGCTGACAGCCCAAAGCTTTGGTCAATACTTGATTCTTGGGGCTGTCTTGTGCCAGGCCAGGAGCTGGACTTGATGCTCTTTGTGGGTCCCTTCCAACTCAGGATATTCTGATTCTATGAATACATATCTGATTCTTCTCAAGCAATCCTTTCTCCTTCCCAATTGTACCTCTGAAGACAAGCAGAGTAACAAATGGAAATTAAGCAATTCCTCTGCCTCAAAACCAATACACATGGGGTGAAGGGTGCAGGTCTCCTGCTTCTCCTGCCTGGGGAGAGGATGCTGGAGTTCTGTGCAGGACTGGCAGCACAGGGCCAGCAGTGATTGCTTCTATGATCCCACAGAAAGTGGTTGGGGGGAAACTCCAGTCATTGTGGTCCTCTGTGACTTCTCATCATCGCGGCTCTGTACTTCTGGCAACCCTCTCCTGCCTGGAATGATGCCTGCAGGAACTGGGAACACCACGTACCTTATCATGGAATCACAGAATAGTTTGGGTTGGAAGGGACCTTAAAGATGCTTTTTCCACCACTCCTGCCACAGGCAAGGAATTTTCCACTATCCCAGGTTGCTCCAAGCACTGTCTGACCTGGCCTTGAACACTTCCAGGGATAGGGCATCCACAGCTTCTCTGGGTGACCTGTTCCAGTGCCTCACCACCCTCATAAGGAAGGCTTTCCTTCCTTATATCACCTCCCCAGGGGAGACCTGGATGCTGGGTGCAGCATTTCTGATATGTCCCTTCTTGCAGGAGACAAGGGAACACCTAAGGGATACAGCATCATGGACCCTGTCCTGTGATGAGATGCAGCATCTCTGGTTCTCTAAGCCAAAAAACACCAAAACCCTCTGTGTCTAGGATTTGCCAAAGACACCAAGCTGTTAGGGGCTTACAGGAGCTCAGCCAGCACATGCAGCCCCCAGACTCCCATTATTCTCACCACGGGGCTGAAGAGCCAGAGGGAACAGCTGTGACACTTCCCCTTCTTGTACAAGGATGGAAAGCCCTGTGTGTGGTGGGGGGAGAAAAACCCAAGGAATATCACATAGCCATCTGTCCTTCAGTAAAATGCAAAACTTGCAAGAGAAGGAAAATAAGTTAGAGTCCAATGGGTTCAAACTGAAATGGAGATGATAAAAGCAATGCAAACATTTGATTACAGGTCGGGGTTAGGGTTCTTCATTCAGCCTTGGTGCAAAAAGTCAACAGCAGAAATACCAAAGGTGTAGGAATAAATCAGGCAGAAAACTCAGACTTAAAATCAAATTTATTTAGAGGAAGAATGACTTTACAAGAGGTTGATACTGATAACTAAAAAGGAAGATAAATAAAAGCTTGTTACAAAACCTAATGGTTTCTGGCAAGTTACAGAAAAACTGAAGAATTTTACAGTCAATAACCTGCTCACTTTTTACATAATTACAAATTAACATACAGCAATTAGGTTTTACCCTCTTCTTTAAAAATCTTTTTTTCCCAACTTTTTTTCTTTATGGGTTCAACATGAAAATGCAAAGCTTTTTTTTTTTTCTTTCCTTTTTTTTTTTTTTTTAATAAGAAACAAACCAAAAGCAGAGGTATATCAGGTTATTACAATACACCTCAATATTCTGGGAATTACTCAAGTGCATTCCATATTAGTACAAAATAAACACCAGGCTAAACTTTAACCATAGGCGAACTGAACCAGACATAGATTTTATTTCTTTTTTTTTGAGTCAGTGTTTAATATTGATAAAGAAAATAGTAGAATTACTTTAGAGCATGGAAAGGATGGATACCTATAGACAGCTTAAATACATACAAAGCTCATAGCTGTATGCAAAGCAGTGAATGTTATCCTGTTCCCCCCTCCCCCCAAGCAATGGAAGCTGAATTATATTTGGGCAAAGCATTGGTGTCAGTGAAATGCATGTGGAAGGAAAGGGCACAGAGCCCTAGAAACGCAGGTGGGAAGGGAGCTGGCGTTACACTTCTCATCACTGAAGAGCACAAGGTGTAGGAGATTTGGCCAGTTCAGCTCGCCTATATTTAAAAATTAGCTGTATCACCAATGGAGAATCGTGGATTGCTGCCCCTTATGACAAATGAAGCAAGAGTTATGAACAGCAGGGGAGGTATTTATTTAAAAGAGTGCCCTAAATTATGGTAAATTCCCAAACCTGGCCAGCAGGCAGAATAATTTCCAGAGTTCTGGTTAACAAGGAATGTTTTGTGGGATTTTAGCAGATACTCTCCTGTGTCCCCTGCCCAGTCCTCCCTTGCTCCATGCCATAGCTATCCTAGACAGCTTTCTTGGGATTTGGCACCTGAAGAACCTCTTCTGACTAGGTGGCATGTGGAAGGACTGGAACTGGGTGTTTCAGCAGCAGCTGTGAGATATCCTAGTGACTCAAGGAAGGTGCAAAGGTGATCGGACTCTCTGGATGCTCCTGCCTTGGAAAGGCAGGACAAATCCACACAAGCTGATGGCATTAATGTGCTGCCCAGCACTGTCACACCTCCAGAGGGAAGAATCCCCCCTCAGTGGGGATGAGAGCTCCTGTCCCGGGAAGGGCAACTGGGAGGTGTGTCCTAGACAGTAAATACCTTGGTGCATGGAAAGGGCCTCACTTATTGGGATGCATCCCCTCACATCTTCTTCACTCGGAGTTTCTCCAAGGAAAAGGAGATGGAGGGAAAACCACTGGTGCAACTGCTTCCCTACCTGCTGTGAGGAAGGTGATGGTGAAGCTGATGTGGGCTCTCCTGGGGGATGTACCTGAGCCAAGAGAAGCCAGTTCTCTTGTCCTGCCACTTAACCTATCTGCAGTGGGACTGTACTCAGATTCGCACGCACTTTGGTCTAAAAATAATACAAAAAGTTTGGCCCTTCCTCCCCTCTCAGGGGAAAGCCAAACCAAACTAGGAACACACCTGCTTGAAGCTCTGATTTTGCTGGGGATACAGAGGGGGAAGCAATGGCAAAACTGATTGTCTCCAAATAACCATAATTAAAAGGGGCAAGACCAGTTCCATTTAAAGTGCTTTAAGGCATCAAACTGACATCAAGTTACGTGTTGAGATGATCACTTCATTTAAAAGAATCTAAGGCCAACCCCACACAACTCCATCGAGTCTCCCAACCTTTGCTACAGCTACTCTCTGCTGCTGGGTATTCTGGCACTTCCAGCTAATACTGGCCACTTCTGTACTTGTCTGAGCCCACACTCTCACTTTCCCTGGACACTGAAACCCCTCCTGCTCGGCAAAGACCAGGCCAAGAAAAGCCCAAGAAAAGCAAATCTGATTTCTGCCCTCCATGAAACACTAGCACAAACTGCTCCAAGAGCCCTTGCAGGATCCTCTTCTCCCTCCAACAACATGGGCTTCAAACAGATGTTTTTGAATCTACTCTGAATCCCAGGAACCCAATGCAAAACAGGGTGGTTTGGGTGCTCCAAATGGGATCAAGGCTCTGGGAACTAGCAACAAACTAGGCTGAAGAAATATCATGCTTTCAACAACTGCAGGATGGATGCCAGGAATGGAACTGGAGCAAATGCAATTTTAAGGCCAGGAAGAGGAAGGGTTTTGGTGCTGTAAAGCTGGGACCATACTCCAGCAGACAATGCTAGACAACCTTCAGGGATCAGAACAGGAATCAGACTCTAAGAACCTATGTCAAGCCTTTGCAAAGAAAACCTGAGACGGGAAAAATAAAAGGCTAAAAGAGATAAAAACAAGCCCTTACCTTCCTAAAGGTGAAAGAAGGAGGAAGCAGTGTGGGAGGAAAGGCTTCATTCCAAAAAATGAATCATACAGTAACAGACATCCTCAAGGGACAAAGGTCTGTCCACCAGAATTTAAGACACAAACAGCTTTGATACACGGGATTTCTGGTCAGTGTATTTCTGACTCACACCTGTGGTTTCTGTCAAGGAACCACAGGGACCTTGGGAGATCACTTAGCCAATACTATTTTCACTTCAGGCTCTGATTGCTCTTTTTGATTTGCACAGGTCAGGAGAGATGGTGAAGACAGGCAGACTCAAGGCTGCTGCCCTGGATCACACATCTGCCTTTTGGTGCCCTTCTCAGAGCCGTGGGGCATTGCTGTGTTGTGAATTTAGCACGTGCTGGGACCGGGGAAAAGACAGTGGGACAAACTGAAAAGTTTGTAGTGGCAAAGGCTGTTCCAGACTGAGGGGAACTCAGACGTACCAGGGCCCTGATCTCTGTTCACACAACAGTAAATGAGCCACGCACTGCTTTGGTTTCCAAAAATTTCAGCTTGGCACATTTGTGTTTGCAGATGTATAAACAGCAAGGCAGAATTTACTTTCTGAAGTTGGTGGTTTTCTTATAAAAAAGGTAACACCACACCACCAGCACGTGGCTCCTGCAACTCCCCTCGGGTTCAGGAGAGCAACCAGATCCTCACATCACTGCAGGGCACTCCATGCTTTGCTTTTTCCTTTGCCTCCGAAAGGAATGAGAAAACCTAACCAAAATGTTTAAATAAGGAAACTAATTGGCAGGAGGAGCCTTGTCTGAAGTCGTTGTGTCTCTTTCCAGACTTTTTTTGGCCTGAAGATGCTCTGCCTTGAAGAAAGCTCTCAGCTGAAATTGTGTGACTTTGGGCATGGAATGAGCTGCAAAGCAGCACTGCCCAACTCCATGATTTGTAGGAAACAGGGAGATGAGAACATTTGGCTTACCAATCTTTTGGTAAGAAAACAAAACAAATAAACAAACCAAAAAAAAAAGGGGGGAGGGAGGAAGAAAAAAAAAACCCAAACCATTCCCCAAACAAAAGCAAAAGTAAAAAGAAATAAAAAAATAAAACCAAGTAAACATTTTAAAAAACTCTTTCAGATAAAATGAAAGATAAATATTTTTGCAAGCCCTGCTTGCAATTAGGAACAAGCACCAAATAATATTAAAAAAACCAAAATAAAAATAAATCTCAACCCTTTTTCCTTTCTTTTTTTTTTTTTTCTCTTTTTGAGTCTTAATAATATAGAGAGCTTCCAAAGCAAGCAGGGTTCCTGCACCAAGACAGCCCAGCCCAAGCATCCACCTCACCATCAATGCTGCTGATACTCATCAGCACTAACTCTGAAAATTGCTGTGGGTCACCAGCTCGTGACAAGCCTGAGGACAAACTGAAATCAAACAGTAGTGCAAAAAGAGAAATTATTTGTTATTTCAAAGAAAAAAAATGGTAGGAAAGGAAATGCACCTGACAGCTTCAAACTCTTGAGCAAAACCTTGACCTATTTTGAAGCTGGTAACCATTTACAAACCCACTCGGGTAATTCTGACAGGGTTTGGAAGAAAGGTGATTTTTGAAAAAAGTGTGTCTCGTTGCATTTCTCCTCCCCCACTGAACATATTCCTGTATTCCACAACTGTACAGACACCCCCCAGCTGGCTCAGCAAGAGCTGCCCTCAGACCTTCCTGTTCTGCACGGACACTCCACCCCAGAGGCCATGGGGACACGCCACGCTGGACTCCGGACCTGTCCCACAGGGACTTTGTCCATCAGAACCCTTTTCTCCCTAAAAATGGTTCCTAAGTGCCTGGTTCCACAGCCAGAGGGATAGGAGCCACCTCCTTGGAGCCCACCCCGCTGCCCTGTGATGTCTCACTGACCTGCTCCGACACTGCTGCTCTCACCCTGCCTCAGAAATGAGCAGGGCAAGTGAGAGAATCCAGAGAAACAGAAACCCAATGGTAGCACAGAAAGCAGGCTAAGAAAAGTGCAAAGAACAGAACAAAGATACCTAAAAGCAGATTTTTAGCCACCCCTCCACTAAGTCATTAGGCTTGTATGGGAATGTCAAATGCAGCTAGAAAGCTCCATTCCAGCAAAAAGATAATCTTTACTTTGGGAATGGGAGGGAGTGAGCTGGAGCTCAAAGAGATTGTGAATAAAAATGTTGCTTACTGTTGTTCCCACTTGAACACTTACTCGCTTACCAGCCTACCAAAATTCTCTTTTCTGCACCATTTTAAATATACCCAGTGATGTTCTGCTTGACTCTGGAAACAGTCTGACTTTTGAATCCTCTGCCCCACGGAAATCGTTCAGAATGATTTAAAATTTTATTTTTTATCCTCTGAGTTGTTGCTTCTGAATGCTGTTACTGCTTCCTGGAGTAAGGTACCCTTCTGAAACCAAACAGCCCCTATCCCATGAGCACAAAAGGAGTGTGCAAGTCACTGAATTACAGTTGGAACAGTAAGGGCAAGATATTTAATATCTACACACTCCCTGAAAGTCATCAGGTATCATCTATCCCCGTGGGTGGACCTTGGCTATAGGGACTGTAAGGATATCCCAGTGGATACATAGATACATATGTATATATACAGTATATCTATATATGCCAGTGTGTACGCACCATTTGTAGAGTCCTAATCTTTTGCTAAATGCTTGGTTTTGGTTCTTTTCCCCAGAAAAGGGGTATTTGAAGGCACAGACCCCTTAAGGCTATGTTCTCTCATCCCTTAGCAGTAAGAAGAGACAGACAACATCTATCCCAATCCGTTTCACCCCAGGTTTGCACAGGGAGATGGTCCTGGGTGCTGTGCAGGCACAGCCTCTGCAGGGAGAATTCACCCAAAACCACAGGAGAGAGGCCCTTATCCACCACTTAGCAGACTTCAGAACATGTTTTATTTAAAACCTCCAGATGCTTGTCCAGCGCAGGCACCAGCCACGTGCTGTGTCACAGGCAGGGAGATGTCCACGGTGCCAATGCCATGAGTGACCACTGCAACAGTCCGTGCTCAGCAGAAGATCTCCTCACCCTCTGGAGGTGCTTCTGACGAGTGAGAATCTGCAGCACCAAAAAACATCAGGTGGGAATCACTATGGGAACACAGGGACACAGCAGGCAGAGAGGGGCTCCGCGTGCACAGAAACCCTGCTGCCTGCCAAATCCACCAGGCCCCTTAAAAGATGTTCAGTTCCCTGACGAGCTACCATGAAATTACACCTTGTAATGGGTGAGATTTCCTGTGCACAAGCTGGAAAACATCAGGGAGCTAGCTTGAATGAGAGCGGTCATCCGAGGGCATGTGATCAAATTTAATGTGGGTCAGAGGTTTGAGGTGCAGCTCTCAGTCCTAAGGGGATGCAAAACTACCAGACAAAAGAACTGCATGTTTTTGTTTCAGATCAAGAGACAAAACAGAGCAGCTTGAGGGGAAGAGAGAGGCCACCAGAAGGCTTGTGGGTATCACTTCCAAACTGCCACAGAGCTAAAGCAGACATCAATGCCTCAGGAGCTGCAACAGCCAGAAGCATCCCAGCAGCAGCTCCTTCTGAAAGCACTGACACTGAAGCAGAACATTTTCCTCCTTGAAGCAGAGAATCCAGCCCATGGAGGCTGCTCAGCATGGGATGGGGAAGGGAAGAAACAATGAGAAGGATGTGTGTCCTTCTGACAACCCCAGGGGCTGCAGAACAGGCAGGAAAGCCCACGGAGATCACTTCAAGCTGGGAACTCCACTCAGCACTCAGATCAAGCTGATCTTCCCCATGCCTGTGTCACCATCCTCATTTAAAGCCAGATTTTGTGGCTTCCACAAGTTTGCTGGCTGAAGGAGAACAGACAGCTTACCAGCCCTGAAAAAACACCTGTGAGCTCCCCTGACACTCACCAGACTGCTGGGAGCGATGTCCCCTGCCCTTTTTCTTCTTTTCCTTCTTCTCCTTTGGTTTGGTTAAACTGAAGAGGCGAGCAGGCATCTGGGTCTGTTCCTCAGCTGCCTTGTTAGTCTGGTTTGTTGTGCTAAGCAAATGGAAAGTGCTTTTCTCTTTGTGTGTCCTTGAAAGACTGTTCCTTTTGGGGGAGACAGACAGTTCTGCGTCAAAGTGCCCTTGTTTAGGAAGGGAAGGGCTCTTCTGCATGGAGGATTCATCAATACTGGACTGGGAGGAGACTCTTGCAAGTTTCTCATGTATATTTGAAACCTAGAAAGGAAAAGTGTTTCATGAAAGAGGCTAGCAGAGAACGTGCATAGAAAAAGTGCGTCCCAGACCACTCACAGAGGCTGATTTTGTGAACATCCAGCCCATTCACCAGGTAGAACGTTGTCCCCATGCAGGCAAAGTAAAGAGAGAAAACCCCTCTCTGTTCAAGATAAAAAAACGAGGCATACAAAGAGTAACACTCCACTATCTTTTGCTCCTACATGTACTATGCTATGTATCAACAAGCCAAGGGCAAATAGTCTCTAAGATCTCAATAGCAAGACTCACCCTGCATCATTTGTACACACAGATGGTGGCAGGAAGCCAAGGAGCAGCGTGCCTCTCTGGGAAAGGAACGCCAGCACACAGCACAGGAGCACCATGTGTCAAAGGAAGCCTTCCCAAGCAAAAGATGAAAGCAAAAGCATTTTTCCTGATTTTTTTTTTTTCCTAACGGCTGTCTCAGGATGTAATTGAGCTTGCACATTCAAAGGGAAGATCAAAACAAGCCCAACAAAGCTTGACTGAACCCTCTATTAATAGCTCTGCAATGTCAGTCAGATACCTGCCTTGAGAAGGTGCTTCCTCCTCCTAAGTCCCTTAGGCCTTGCAGGCATTTTACCTCTCAGTCTCTCCCACAGTATCCATGTCCCTTGCCTACAAATGCTTGAAGCTGGAACAGCTTCACTGGCTGCTTGGAAAACTTCTGGCTTCATCAGGAGCTGGGTGGGAGGGAGCAGGGCCTCCTCTGGTGATTAGCTTTTCAGAGCTCACTGCTCCGCTCCACAATTAGGCTGCTCAGGCATCCAAAATCATTCCCATTCTGCAATCCAACATTTATAAACTAACTCTGCTACAGCTCTAAGCAAATTAGAGCCAGAATTAGTGAGTTACAAACAAACAAATGATTAACAGGCTTAAGGATTAAATTCAGTCCATGTTTTGCCAATGGTTCCTGCTCTCCTCAGTCAGACTGCTACACCGTTGTAAAGGAATAAACCTTAGCCTGCTGAAAAATGCCCAAAGCAGGATCAGTGTGTGGGTTTTTCTTTGTTGTTGTGAGCAGTCAGACACCAGAAGCCTCTTCCAGCAGAGCTGGGGAGCTCTGCTCACTGAGCCACAACTGGACTGCAGGTGCTCAGTCTTTCCAGGACAGGGGCAATGCCATCTCTTTGCTGGATATTGAGAATGCTTTTGGAGATGGATGTCAGCATGTGAACAGACCTGCCCTGCAGTTATCAGCCTCACAAGTGGTTTTTGTGACAGCTGCAGGTTACCCACAAGGCTCAGGCTGTTTCTCAGAAGGACATCTCCTCTGCCTGACTGCTCCCCAGAGCTCAGCCCTCGTGGGGTGAAGGCCAACATCAGGCAGTGCCAACCCCCTGGGACTGCCTGGGGCATCTTCCCTGGGAGGCTGCCACCCCCTCTCTGCCATCCCCAACATGCAGACAGGGACATGGGCAGAGCTCAGGCTGCCCAGCACTGGCCAGGCACCGCCAATACACCACAAAGCACCAACACTGGCAGTGCCTCAGCAGCTCCAGAGGTGCAAAAAGTGCAGCACTGCACATCATAGGCAAGGGTAGAGCCAGTTTTAAATACCAGGCCCCTCAAGTCTCGGGCTGGGCTGGCACCAGCTGTGTGCCCTGTGAGGGACATGCAGTTCACCCAGGAGCTGGCTGGGAGCTCCCTGCAGGGATCACCTTCCCTGGGAGCCTGGCTGTTGGCATCATTTACCTGGTTGTGGTCAGGCTCCGGCCGCATTTGAGCAAATCGCTCCATGTCCTGCTTGAGCTGCACCTTCTCCCTCTCCAGCTGCTTCTGCGCCGTGCGGAGCCTCTCCAGGTCGAGCTGGTAGGCCTCCTTCTTCACCTGCAGCTCCTCCCGCTCCTGCTCCAGCTCCTGCCTCAGCCTCTGCACCTGCTCCTCGCGCTGGGCCAGCCTGGCCTCACGCTCTGCCAGTTCCTTCTCCCGGACTTCCCACTCCTTCTCCCTCCTCCGCCTCTCCTCCTGGTGCTGTGTCTGCTGCTTCTTCAGGTTGGCCAACTCCTGGCGCTGCTTCTCCAGGCTGCGCTGCTTCTCCTGCTCCAGCAGCGAGCTGGGCCGGAAGAAGCTCCGGCTCAGAGCCCTCTCACTCAGAGCCAGCTTCTGGTCCTCGATGTAGGTGTCCTGCTGCAGCACCACGCCCTGGGAGAGAGGAGACAGAAATCACTGCAGCATCCTCTCCGTGGGGAGAGGCCCATCCCTGAAAACCTCAGGATGCTGTACTGAACCCCTTCTTCTCCCACCAAACTTGCAGCCCAGCAGCTGGGTAACCAGAGCATGCTGGCAAAGCACCTCCCCCAGCAGCTTCCCAAACTCAGGCCAGCACTGGTTCCCTTAGGCAGCAACTCATTCCCACAGCCTGCAAGCCGACCGTGGGGTGTCCAGCCATGCAGGGATGGGACAGAAGGGGAGACAAGGGGCAAAGCAGGACTGGCAGCTCAGGCAAGCAGTGTGTGGGAGCAGGATGAAGGGCTAAGCCTACCTGCAAAGCACTGAGCAGCTTATGGAGGCTGGTAATGGTTTGGAGGACCTGCTGCGAGAAAACAGAAGCGTTGCTGTTAGATCTCACTGGGTGCTGGGTGCATGGACAGCATCCTCTCTTGCTCTGTGTCCCACCAGTGGGTCTGACAAGCTGCACAGCCATCCCTCTGCACCTTGCCTTTCCTCACTCTTCCCTTGCAATGACTGCACCAATCCCCAGTACACCAATACGCTCCTTGGACATCTCCCAGAAGTGCCTGGCATCACTTTCCTCCCTTCCCTAGCTGTCAGTGCAGCAGGGAAAGGAACATCTGCAGAGGCACTGCCTGGCACAGAGCTCATGGGAAGTCCTGGGTTGTCTCTGTAAACCATTTCCCACAGCATCAGCTTTCTCAAGAACAAGCTGAGTAATTCAGATGAAGCTCAGAAGTTCACTTAAAAATTTCAGGAAAAAAAATTTCAAGGGGCAAACAAAAAAAAGCAAGCTTTAAATAGATGGGGAATATTTGTACCCTTCCACCCCAGCGGACCCATACAAGACCCATTGCCACCAGGCAGAAAAGCTGCACTACTGCAGGCACACAAGTGCAGCAGGTGTGTTCTTGGAGACTTTCTGAAAATACAGAAATGCAAACACCTCATGCATCAATACAGAGCAAGCTACTTTGAGTGATGCCCTATCCCTAAATTTAGCCTAGCTAAAAATTTCTCTGAATCTCTCATATCCTACAATTAATTTTAAGAAGAAGAAGAAAAAAAAAGCACTTCAGTATTTGCAGTAGTGGAGTGATAGCCAGTATTAAGAGAACTGCTTCTCATTTTGTCATTAATGCTAATTGGGAGTTATGAATGTGTATCAAAGGGAGAATAGAAATCTAATTGCCCATATTCACTGCACCTGCAACATAAAATTAAACTCTCTCTGTCTGCAGATGCACAATAAATACAGCTCTGTGCGTCCTGGTGGTAATTAACCCTTGCTGCTTATTATCAGCACATATCATCTTGCTGGCAAGCAGATGACAATCAGTGAGTTCCTTGTCTAAACATCCAAGGTTAAACAAATAAATGACACAGTGGGTTCAGCTTAATGTATTTAAAAGTCTAGATGTGCTTCAGCAAATTAAATGTGTTTTATTCTACATTATCACCTATTGAGACAAATTCTCTAGCCACTTAAATGAAGGGAACAGCTGAGCAATGGAATCCATTCTTACCTCGTTATTCCTTTTCAGCATGAACATCAAATTAGCATTTCCACCCTATGACAAGATCACAAATTTAATATGAGGACAATGAAAAATTACAGTAAATGTCTTCTGAAGCTGAACTAATGACATCCATTAAACACTTCCCTCCACCTTCCATTCTGTGAGAATTCAAGCATTTTTTAGGCCACTTAGAATCATATACAATAAAATGTTAATTAGGTATTATTTTGCAGTTATGTGATGGATCGATCCCCAGAAAGAAAAGGTGCAAGGTTGTAGCAGACCTTATCATTTCAATAACAATGCACAATTAAACACATGCTTTGGCTGACCTGCAGACAGATGGTAGCTAACCTGTGCCACTAAGGAGTACAACTGATTTGCAGCGGTTTTCAACCAGGTGGTTTTGGTTGCATATTTCACATCTTATTTTAACTTACTAGGATGTACCTAATTGCCAAGAAATTTTCAGGCATTTTTCAAGACTAGAACTGTCACTCCTGGAATCTGAACTCGGTGGTAGCAGACACACAAACCAAGCTGTACCTTCTTTAAAATGCTGTCTGACTCTGTTCTCCGAAGGTCCTGAGCATCGTCACCTTCATCTTTTGCTCCACCTAAAGGAAGAAGCCAGCATTGACATCGGTTATTCAACATTTAAAGGCAGAAATGAACTTGCTAAAGTCTGAGAAATTTAATACAGGAAACTCACATGTTCCACAAAAGCAGACACAGAGCTCTTGACATTTTAACTAAATGAATTTGAGCCCTAAATATACGGAACACGTCAGCACTACCAGAAAAAGTGGAAGTGAATTTAGATTAGGATTGACTTTGGTTTCAGAGAACGTGCTGATAAATTTGGCACACTGCTATTAACTGGTGCTCTGTCTAGCCCCTGCACTGCTGGCTATTACCACAGAATACTTGCTGAGAAGACATGAGGCAGCATTAAGAGCAGATGGAGGACGATAACAGAATCATATCAGGGTATATTATTGCAGGTATAGTTTCAATGCCTCTCTTGTGCAAGTTAATTTACATCTGGGTCAGATACTGCTGTGCAACACCCTGTGTAATTCTATGCTAACAATTTATCATTAACCTTAGCTATCAGATACCTGGATCTTCAAAGGGACAATGGGCTTCTTTTTCTAACTTCCCCCTGGATGGCTCATGTAAGTGCTCCTGAGCAGCACTGAACTGATCTGTGGGGACAGGAGGGCTCTGACCCTCCCCCTGTACTGCCCTTCTGCTCACAAGAAGTCACACAGACCTTCCATCCTCTAGCTCTTGCCAAGACTCTTGTACTCCCCTTGCCAGCTGAGATGCAGCCCATGGGGAAAACCCACACCTGCAGTGGCAACCTTCCTTCTGCCACTCCTAAAGATAAACAACTTTACATAAACCTGAATCTGCAGCAGTGTGAAGGACAGCACACCTGGTGCAAAGGCCCTCTCCTCCCCCCACCCCCAAGGCTGGCTCTGCTGTTAGAGGCTGACCCTCAAGTCCTCCTAACAGACCTGCTCTCCTGCGCCACGTCCTGGGACCTTCCACCTCTCTGCAGGAGGAAACTCCTCCCTTCTGCTTTGCTGGAGGGGAGAACGAAGGGGAGTCAGGTTATAAGCCTTGCTTGAGGTTTCACAGGTTGTGAACAGAAGAAGTGGAGATGAATGCCAGGTTTCATACCTCCTGGGCAGAACAAATAGGCCCTGCATTCTTTTCCCAAAATCTCCCAAGACCCTACAACTACTGAATTAGAATCAGAGGGTATTTCTACAGAAAACTTAGATCTGGGCAACAGCCTGAGGTTGTCCCATTTATCATTGCAACAGAGAGAGGCACAACCCTCAACAAACCCCTCCAGTGGGAGTATATTTGTCATCATGATGACAAGGCCTGTGGAGGGCTTTGCAGCTCTCCAGCAGAGCTGGGAAAGCCTCTACATAGTTCTCATGTCTGACTGTCTGGAGCTAACACTGCTCCTTTAATGCAGGAGGTCAGATGAGGTCCAACGATCCCAGTGCTGAGACAGACACTAGCACAGCAAAACTGGTTGTATTGGGAGGGTGAGTGAGACCACAGAGAAAGGAATTTGAGGACAGGGAAGTTTCTGATGACTAGAGCAAAGAAAGAGGGTATTGGGAAGCAGCCAACTATGCAGCTGAAATAAGTAGTCACGCATTTCTTTGGGAGAGACTTAATTGAAGGAGTAACACATGCAGATGTAGGTGGAACACAGGCACAGAGAGCAGAGACAGGAGAGAAGGTGTTTGATTCAGCAATATCCACATCCATTTGTAAATGCAACAGCATCAGGCTCCTGCTGTGAAGAAAAGTGAAGAACAAAGAACAAACGTGCAGATATTACAATAATAACATGAAGCAACTAACTTATTGAGAAGCCAAATGCTTTCATGTGGCACATAAGTAAAATAGCAAGTATTACTTAGAGCACAGAGAGGAGTGAAGAGCTGAGATGTTTAACCCTCGTGTAGCCACAGGTTCTCAGCTACCATCAATCCACCTGTACATAGACTTTTTTCCTAATCTGTGATTCAATCTATCAACTATTGTTGGAGAGAAGTTGTGAAACCCAAACCACCAGCTGAAGTCCTTGTGAAGCAAGAGGATATGATGATGTGTATTATTAACAAATTCTGATGTGCACACACAGAACTACTCACCCTTGGAGGCGTTCATCTGATGACTGTCAAATCCTCCAAAAGTTTCTGCCCTTCTAGGGAGTGAGATGGGGCCGACTCCTCCCTCCTGATCCATGGCAGTGCTGCTGACCTGCTGTCCAAGGGCAGTGCCCAGGCTCCTGTTCACCAGCTCTTGCAGCAGTTCAACTGACAACAAGCAGCAATGTCTCTGTTAAAGCTCACACCACGTTTCTGAGCTATTTTCATCCCTACCTGAGCTCAGGCCAGAAATTCTTTGCTATACAAAGAATCTAGGTTTCTGTGACAAAGATATGAACAGTACACGTTGCCTCTGCAAAAACTCAAGTCTGTCTGACCACTGCCTCCAACTCTTGGAGCTCTGCACAAGCTTACACCTCCCTCTCTTCCTCCAGGCAACCCTGATATGCTCTGACAACAGCATTCAGTAATTTTGGCCTCTCCAAAGATCATACTGGAAAGTAGCCTGAGTTTCCACCTACCCTTGCCTTTGTCAACAGAACTGCTTGTCCCCTGCAGGCACCACAAGTGCCTGCTGGAACCCAAGCCCCACCCTCACACCTTGCTGAGACTGAAGCACAGCAGAAGCCTGGATGGTACAAATTTCATGCTGCTCCTGACCCCAAAGAAGGTTCAATGCATGGTTTTCTTTGTGCTGACTTTTCTGCCCGCTTTCAACACCCCCCAATATCTGCTTCCTTTCCTGATCCTTATGACCTGTCCCTGAGACAATACCATGAGGAGCAATTTCTCCTTATCTTGTTACTGGGACAAAGAGAAGACTTCCCCTACAAAACTGGTGCTTGAAAATTGATGCCTTAAGTGAAGGTAACCAATTATAGTTGGTTACTATAATTTACATGTTACATGACTGGCTCACCTTCATTTATTGCAGTTTTCATGATTGCCTCTCCTTTTGGAGCCTCTTCTGTGTTGGCTCTGAAGAGCAGCCTGGAGCCTGGCATCTCCTCCTGCACAGAACTGTCTGCCATGTCCTGGAAGATCTTTGTCTTCTCCTCCAGCAAGAGCAGGATCTGTTTATCCTTCTGCTGAAGTTGTTCTGTGGGGGAGAACAGAAAACAGGGATGAAGACAAAATTAAAGCTTTGGCAAGGAAACGCGAGTGATTCCTGAGATACTGGCCCCATCTAGTGGAGCATGACAATATGTGCTGGGTTTGGCAGCATGACAGTGCCCTGGGCAATCTGGCACAGCAGGCTCAGACAATAAATAATGCAAGGAAGGTGAGCTGCAAACCAGGACTGCAGTTATTTGCTAGATGCAGGATTGAAAAAAGTCACAGTTCGATCACAAAACCCAACCCAGAAATTCCTGTACATTTTTCCACAACTGCTCCCCAGCTCTGTTCCAGGCAGGTTTTACCTTTCAGTCCTCTCACTTTCGCATCGGACAATTTCTTTTCAAACTCAGACTCACAAGGGACTCCTTCATCTTCATCTCTATCCCTGGACAGGAGACATGGCTCAATTACTACAGGAACACATCCAGTGCACCCCCTGCCTCACAAGAACAGCTGGGTATCTTACATGGTGTTCATTGTGTCCTGAATGATCTGTATCCACCCGTTGCGCTCTTCTTTGGAGCTGGCATGGACTTCCACCATTTCAGGATCTTTTCCACCCATGCTGATCAGGAACAAACCCTTCTCTTCATGAGCCACTTCTCGTACAATCAGCTTCTTCAGAGAGATCACAGTGGATTTCTGGTCCTTCAGATGGAAAGAAATCGGTGAGGAGGGCGACCAGTGCTAGCTGCCAGATTCAAACTAGCATTGAAATGGTCCCAACAAACCATAGTGCTACATCTCTCAGGTTGTAAACATTTTCTGAACACACTGGCTAACTCAAAAACGAAATCATTTCAATGGGGTCAAGCAAAAGGGGTGGGTTTGCTTTTCTCCAACAGTTCTGTAGGAAAAGCAATTTTACCTCACTCCATTTCAAGAAAGAATTCATTTTGAACTGACTTTGTGGTTTTGTAAACTGTACCATATTTTGCTCTGATCTCATTTCCTACTGCCCACACACTCTCCCTGTCATTAAAATCACAGCTCCTTACACTTGGTGCAGCTTGCTAGCCTGCTTCACACACAGTATCTTCACCATCTCTCTCCAGGACAAAGTCTTGTTTTCAAATCCCACAAAATCTCTGCTGTTCTCAGACACTCACAGCTGACTGCTATGTGAGAACTCATGTGTGAGATGATGTTCACTCTGTGCTATGGTCTCTGTGCCATCAGCCTGCTGGGTTACAACGTCCCCAGGCTGCTGTGTCATCTGCACACGAGTCAGCCCCTTTGTGCATTGTGCCACGCGATGCAGCTGGGGTGATCTGGTTCACTAGCAGGACTTGTATGCAAATCAGCTTCCCTTGTGTAGGGCACTGAGCCCATGCAGAGCGTTGGTGAAACTGGAATAACAAATTATCAGCTTTCAAAATGCTCAAAGAGTGGAAAGGTCACAAGGTTTAGCCAGTCTAGACCATGCCTGGAAGGTACAGCCCAGCAGACTCCTTTAGCAGGTCAGTCTGCCCAGCCCTTTTTGGGGGACTGCCCTCCAACCTAATGGTTTTGCTCCTGCATATTACAAATATATTTCTCTGACATTTATTTTCAAGCTATTCTGTTGAATTTACTGCCCTGGCATTTCACCCCACTGCCTCCTACGCAGCTCACAACAAATTTGGACATTTCCTTCTGCTGGGGTTCATTTTTACAATGTCTGCATTATCCCCTCACCCCCTCCCAGCCCAGTCACTGCTCCAGTGTGCACAAATTGCAAAGCACAAGTGTTTTGAGTGACAGGCAGGTTTTCAAGGCCAATTATCAGCTGTGCCAAGGCACTGCAGGAAGAGGAGGTGGGGCATGAAGACATGTTTTCCAATCAAAAAAGAATGGAGTCTGCTCAGAAAACAAAAATGTTCCGAGCAAGAAAATTAAGTTGTTTAGCAGGCAGTGGCTGGCTTTGCTGCACAACACAACATCATGGGTCTTTCACACAGAAAAGCAAGAAGAAAAAAAGGTTGAAGCCTTACCAGTGAGGCAAAGACATACTTCTGGTCCTTCTCCTGAAGGAACACGAGCATGTCAGAGAGGAGAACAGCCTGGACTTCTGCAAAAGAAGAAGCACAGCAGTGCAGTATAACCACACAACCCCGGAACAGATTTCTTGTAATAACACCAGTGCTGGGGAGCAGCAGGGCTGGTTTTGCAAATCCTGGAAGCAGGATCAACCTCCCAGTTAGCAGGAGGAGCAAGGGCAGTTCCTGGAGATGCCAGGTCAGGTTAGCTCGGAACCAGCTTTGCATTAGGTAGGACACATCAGCACCTGGGCATCCTGCAGGATTTGCTCTCATCCATCAGAGCAGAGGTCCTCCTCTCCAGCCACATGCTCACTAACAGTTAAGACATGGGCATAACAGTGAAAGTCAGAGACATTTATTCAATAGTAGCTCTGTTCTCTCAAACAATCAATATTTCAGCCCTCAGGCAAAATATCTGCACAGGAAGTTTTGGGTTTTATGGTTCTCTTGATGAGTGGTTTGCAGGGTGTAAATTATCGTGCAATAACAACATTTGTCAGCTGCAGTTTCTTTCCCAGGAAATACTGACTTCAGGAGCCACCAGTAATTCTGCTCTCAGACAAACACAACTCTGAGGGGAGCCTGTGTGAGACACAGGACCTGGCTTTCTTTCACAGGAGAAGGAAACACAACCTCAAGCCAACAGAGGATTTTAAATCAGTCTTTTCCCAGAGTACACGTAGAGCCTTCCAAGTCTCCTAATAACATATCATAAAGTTGCACAGCAACTACCGAGTGTAATGCCCACCCAGACCCCTCGGTACAAAGGGGTTTTGTGTAACGTACTTGGGAAATCTTGTGACAGAAAGGAAGCAAACCAAAAACTCAAATCATCCCTTGGGTAAATCCTTCCAGTCTCTTTTGGGAACACAGAAACCATTCCAGATAAAAGAACCACTAAACTTTAAGCAAAGCTGCAGAATGAAATCCAGGCTCTGGGAGGTTTGCAGAAGGTGGCATTTGACTTCCTTTTTCTCTGTTCCATGCATTTGCAAGAGGGGAAATGCTGAAACCCTTTAAACAAAAGTTCTTCCTATAATTTTCAGTGCTCCATTTCAAATACCACAAAATAACCTGAATATATGAACGATCTACTCTCTCCCTGGGTCTGCAGCCTGCCTGCAGGATCTGCTTGCCCTGGGAGTTTGCACTACAGACATGTTTGTGCACTTCTATGACTAAGAAATGCAAATGGAGCCTGTGCTTATCATGATTTCACAACAGCAGCAGAACTTGCTTCAACCACCATCTCAAGGCAGCAGTAGTCTCGGGTGCCTAGAAATCATCTGTAAACTTCCTGCTTTCAAAACCTCCAAATAAATCATACCCCATACGGAATTCCACGTTATCACCACCTCCCTGCACAGCACGGCATCAGGCTCCCAGGCCCCATTCATGCCCACAGACCGTAATTTAATCAGCTAATGCTGCAGGGAGGAAGGGAAGCCCAGCCTTCCTGCCAAGACTGAGGCACAGCCCTGTCTGCTGTTACTGCTACTGTGGTCCCAGTTGAAGGATTCCTTGGGAGATTTAGTGTTTAATTCAGTGGAAAACTTCAGTGCGCAGCACCTTAAAAAAAAACTACTTCCACGTGATAACAAACAAAAAGCAACTCAAGGAAACAGTAACCTAACATGAGGCAGCTGCAGGGACACCAGAGCCTCTCCTGAACAGTTTGTGTCAACAGCTCAAGAAGTTCAAGAGCAACAAATGCCTGGGAAATCTCCCTGGATTCCAGTGCAACTGGGATGGTACTGCTACAGATCTGCTGCAGCCCTTGGAGTGAAGGAAAGGCCTGTGAAGTTGAGGCTGGGTTCCAAATTTAGCCAGCAGAACTCCTGGAACCATGGCACAGGCACAGAGATCTGACTCTGTCTTCTGGGCAACTGCAGCCCCATTACATCCTCCTGGGATCCTGAGGATCCCACAGCAACTCTGTTCCTTGGCTGACACACCGAGGTGTTGCTGCCACCCGAGCCTTCAGCAGGCATGCAGTTACCAGGAGGAAAAGCTGCTCTCTGCCACCCCAGGACCCACACAAGGAACTGGAAATGTGATGGGGAGTGGGAGTACAGCAGGGGAAAGCTGGTGTCACAATCTACCAAAGCAGAAGAATAAACCAAGGATGGAGGCACCAATCTGAGGACGAATCCTACAGCCAGAGCAGGTGAGCTGCATCCTTCCACAGCAGAAGGCAGGACAGTCTTACCTTTTAACCGGCCAGCTGAGTTTTTTAGTGAAACAGGCCCATCTCGGATGAGTTTCCGGTGCCTCAAGTCCTCTCTTGCAAACATCTGGCCACTCTTCATCCTCATGATGGACTTGCTGTCTGTCCGGTTGTAAATCTCCCCAAGACGCATTTTCTTTTCGTAATTGCTAACTTTGCTATTGACTGCAGCAATCACATCTTTAATGAGGTTTAATGACTGAGTCAAGTCTTCATGTTCCACTTCATTTTCTTTAAAAAAGAAACAGAAACATCTTGATTTGACTTTGTGCAGTCCAACTTCCCAATTTTACTTCCTTCCTTCCTCTTCTCCCAGGTTCCCACATTATAACTTTTTAATGCTTAAATGAGACATTTTTCCCCCTTAGGGAGAGTTTCACAAAACCTTTTACATATACATTGTTGAGGCTGGGGAATATTCCAATATACTTTCCATATGAGACAGTACAGATGAAATGCACAAATTAACTACATATCTTAGCCATTACCAAAAAAAAGCAAGCTGGGAGACTTTGGAGTCTAGGTCTGTTGCTCTATAATTAGCTACAGACAGACTTATAACTAAATCAAGGTACCTAAACAACTAATCCTAAATGGAGGTATGGAACTGAGTTATCTCGTTGCAGTGATGTGAGACAACAGTGACTGGATAAGCTGGTAAGAAAATCTGCTTCAGCTGTAAAGGATCCAAAATACACACTGGACAAACAAATACGTGCTTAGAATAGAGGAACTGGTCCCTACCTTTGGTGTACTGCAGTATCCTTTGTAAAAGGACTGGGTACTTTGTGATTCTTTGTGTTACCAACAAGATACATTCAGGAATCCCAAGACGCCTCACCAGGGAGCTGCTCATTTTTTTCTAAGGAACAAAGATGAAAATTTCAGTTCTGCAGCAAAACACTCCCCAGGATGCAGAAAGGACACACATGCTACATCAGCTATGTCTGTCCTGCCAGGTCCTACCTTGACAAATGCCTGGAAGCGTTTGTCCTTTGAGTAGAGATCTTTGAAGTAATTGACAGCCTCATTGTGATGCCCGCAGAATTTGCCGTACGTTTTCTTCATTCGCTCAGCATTCTCCCCAGAGAACTGCAAGGAATGGGACACACAGCTCCAGCCTGCACTGAGCTCCTGGGGCGACATCCCAGCAGTGCCTGCCAGGCTCTCAGAAGAACTTGACAAAATCAAATTAATCCAAAGCATGCTCAGCCATGCAAGCAGATCTCTAAAAAGTAAAGAGCTGATTTTTGGGACTTCACTGAGCTCACACCTGCAGCAAAATTTGGGATTCTACTCACACAGCTTAAAAGCCAACCACAAAAACCAGTCAAGACAGACAAAAAGAAGACAGAAACTGTGGATAAAGAAAAGTAAAATGACCCACCCCGAATTAAACACCAGGTCAGTAACGCAGCCAAGAAACACACTGGGCATATTTTGCTGTGAGCTCCTGCCTACACTCCAATCTGTGGTCAAACTGTTTTGTGCCTGTCAGTGAATGCTTCTCTTTCCCACAAAATGAAATAAATTAATTTTCAACAGTGGACCTTCCTCTGAAAGAGCAAAAAGTGCTTCAAAAAGCAGAGGCAGAGATTTTTACTTATGAAGAGTAAAGGTGCCACCAGCTGTGCTTATCTGACAGGCACAAACAGGAGGGAAGGAAAAGCATCTGGCTTCCAGCAGTGTTCTCAGAACTGCAAACATTTTCCAGCACTTACTTGATTCACTAGGATGTCACCTATCCTCCTGATAACAAAGTTCTTTTCACTTTTGTCTGCCAGCGACTCCTTCTTCCTTTCCAGAATCCGCTGGAAAAACTGACTGTGGATGTGTAGCAAGTTTTCCAGGCAGGGAAAGATCTTGTCCACGACCTGCTGATCATACTGCAGTTCCTTTAACATGGCTGCACTGTACACATCGTTCATGATCTTCAGGGTGCGGACGTGGTGCATTTCTGTCTGCATTAGCTCTGCACAGGATGAGGAAAGAGTTCATGAGTTACAGCACAAGGAAAGCTTCTCCACGACTGGGCTTCTGTAAGTGGCTTCAGAAAATTTCATGTCAGGAATTGTAACATCAGTCAAGAGTTTCATGTGTGAGAGAAACAGGGGAAGAGGAGTCGCACAACAGAGAGCTTGGGACGTTGCTGCTGAGGGCTCAGCCTTCAGCCCTGGTATCTTCTCCTTCCTAACACCTCACTGCCAGTCTCCACATACCCCTACTTTGCCACACAGGATGGCTCCTGAATCCCTCAGGAAAAGGCTTCCTAGCTAGCTGCTTGTGCTGGAACCCACTCTGAAAGTCATCAGCAGACAAATGAGGGGAAGCAATTTCTGGGTTTTTTTGATGGCTTCTGGATTTGTGAAACGCAGAAAGACAGCTTTCACGTAATCAATTACATTTCTAGGAACTTCAAGAATGAGTTGGGCTTTTGAGGAAACCAAAGCAATGTTCCTGTTCACCAGCCTAAAGCTTCCCAAACCCATGCATGTGAGCACATCAAGGAGCTGTCCACAGTGAGTGAGAAGTGAAGGTGCAGATGTCTCACCATAAATCACATCTTGCCGTTTGACAACATCTTTGTATTGCTGCTGTAGGAACTTGCTGTCCACTACTTGGCTCCAGGACTCTGCCTCCAGCTGCTTGGAATCCAATTCCAGGTCTCCCATGAGCTGTCCTTCATTCATGTCTGCACCTACACAAAGCAATGTAAGTGCCATTATGATGTAACTTGTCCCATTTGAGATTCCTGTCTAATTATTTAGGTTTAGGGTTTGTCAGTCACACCACAGCCATCACACACATTCTCCTTTACTTACACAAATGATCATATATCACATAAAGACTAGTTATGAAAAACACTTTTAAAGGTTATTTCCTAGTTTCCTGTTCACCATTTTCACATAGACCAAATTCTAGCTCAGATAATGTATTCTTAATCTGCAACGCAACGACATTGCAGTTAAATAAAAAACCACAGCAGAAGAGGGAATGTTGGTCCCTGAGCGAAATTCCAAGTAACTCAACTGTAACTGAAACCTGCTAAATGTTTTTTTCCATAATTCAACAAGCTAAAGAAATTACCTCGGGGCTTTGTTTTAGTTTATCATCCTAATATTCTAAGATTAAAATAAATGCACTTTAATTGTCCATTATAAAGGTAGACAATTGCTGAAAATGGATTTTCTATTTCTGGAAAGCAGCACTGAGACCTTTTTTCTCCTATAAATGCCATGGAGATCTCTTACCTTCATCAACCAGTGACTCCATGGATTCATTAACCCGGCTGATTTTATGTAAAGAGTCTGTTGACTGCGACAGGAATTTCCAAGTGTGTATTAAGCTGTCATCATTCCCAACTCTGCAGAAAAACAGAACACAAAATATTGTTTATGACAAAAACCCAGCCAAATGTACTTTCAGATAAGCAGAATAAATGCATTTTAAATATGAATTGAAAAACAAAGCCAGCACTGCATGACTATGTACAGAAATGAGCTTTTATGAGTTGTTTACGAACTACCCACCGTAGCTCGAGAAGCTGTAAGTGCTACAGTTGTGAATGACGGTGCTTTCCATAAAGAACCACTCCTAAGATTTTATAGTTTGGATAACTCCATTCCAGTCACGTCCCATCCTCACTGCCCTTGGAGCAAACAGTGCAAAAAAATGCCCCACCAAAGGCTATACAAGAGCCCTTACCACTAGCTCTGAGAAAGATCAGAAAAATGGACTGAAATTAAATTCTCCGTGAATAGCCAGGACATCCAAATTGCCCAGAACATGCCAGTCCCAGCCACTGCCTCACATGCAGAACTGCTCAATATGCAAGTATGCTAGGAACCATAAATTAGACTTTCTCCTATGTTTTTTCGTAATTTTACAATGCAGTCTAAAAACAGGAAGACTGCAGCTCTGTGCCTTCATCCTCTTGTTATGGACACAAAAGTAATACTATAGCTAAGCTGCAAATGTGTACTTGCACAGTATTCCACCCAAGGCAAGGGCATCCCTGTAAAGTGGCCTTGAACCTTCCAGGCCAACTCAGCTGTGCCTCTGAACTCCTGCCATGACTAAACTAACCCAGTCAATCCGACTGTGCAGAAGACAACTGATGGTATCATACACAACATGGATATTTCTCTATTTGTGATCCCTTCTGTACCTTTAATGCAAGTCGCAGCATGTGAACTTATTTTCAGTGGATTTCTTTACATTCACAGCATCAGATAACACACACACACACAGAGTCAGGTGTCCAGGGAAGAACCTTACCCTGCAATGTTCTGTATGGAGACACTTTTGGAGAGTGCAGTGGGCTGCTGTGATCTCCTGTTGTTGAAGGAGGAGGTGACGGTGCTTTCATCGGGCGCGAGGATCGCGGAGCGCGGGCGCTCCTTCGGCTGCGAGCCTGGAATGGAAGGATGGGAGAGCAGTCAGCCCATGCAAACACCTTAATCACTGCTAACTGCCATGATGACCACTTAAAAGGATGCAGACTCTGACATTCACTGCCTTTTCTTTCTAGGATCATCCCCAGGGGATATCAGCACTTAGGAACAGCCACAGGAAGGGAAGAGCGTCAATCACTGTGCAGAACTCACTGCACTATGCTTGGAATCACCACGTGGGATCTGCAACTCCAGAAACACATGTGGGAAGCTGAATTTAACTTTTTTGATAATTAATCACAAGTCACAATCCACCCTGTTGCCTTTTTATTTCCCTGGGCCCATAGTCATATAAATCTTGCTGCTTCTGGTCAAACTTTTTGAGATAGGTTTCTGTTATCAGAATGTACCACAGAGAAATGATAATCCTGATTTCATTATACCATCACATACCTTTAACTAATCTGTTACATTAATTCCAGATTTTTCCTTCTTTAGATGCATTTCTGCTCTCTGGAGCAACACCTCTGAACTTCATGATAAATATCACAGTGAGTAGAACCGTATTGTATAGTGTGGTTCCATACAAGCTATCATCTATCTTATCAAAGCTTATCACTTAAGCTTATCAAATCATGGCCCTATAAAATCGATTTGGGCTATTACTCACCTATTCTTTATCCTTGGTCACACTGGGTCGCTCTGTAGTGCAGTGAGTATCTCTGAGCAAAGTCAGGAACAGTTTGACAGTATTCCTCCTACTCAAAATTAAACTTTCTATTTTGCCTACCTTAAAGCCCAGGACTATTTAATTAAAACAAAAATAATTGTATTTTGAATCCTCTCCACTTAATACTCAGAGTTGGATTCATCCCCATGTCAGACACCCATGGACATAGGCTGCATCTTCCAGATTTTGTGGCCTTAATAGCTACAGGCATTCAGCAAGCCACAACAGACAAGTAATTTTTCTAAATCTGAGATGATTTTACATTTCCTTAAAGCTACATGGACACTGCAGAAGTGGATGCACAGAGGTTGCTCTCATCCCTGCTTTGTTAAAAGCTTAAATTTCATAATATCAAGTATCAGTTTTCAGAAAGTTAAGAACAGCAAACACAGACCACTCCCAAAGCAGAGGGAAAGAAGTTGTCTTACTTTTGTTTCTCATGGTTACTGTGGGTAACGAAGAGGTATCATGTGCCTGCAGCATCCCTCTCTGTGGCTGAAAGAAAAATGAAATTCACTTTGATTTCTTCCTCCCTTCTCACAGAAGGTTGTGCCATATAACCAAAACAAAAAAGCTATTTTTTTTTCTGAAGCCTCTCAGTGTATTTTTAAATATATTTTTAATTTTCTCTGAATGAAATGGGCAAAGTAACAGACGGAGAAATGTGCAGCAAATATGAAAATGTGAAAGTGATGACAATACTGAAGTAAACTGAAGTCATAATTGCAGAAACATTATTTAGCTTGGAGAAGCAGGTTTCTTTCATTTGGGGTAAGAACAAATTCTGTGTGTTCCTCATATAAACAGTGTATTTAACAGTTTTCCTTATGTAAAAGCTTCAGCACAGGGGCTGAAGTTCTTTACAACAAGCTGGAAACTTTGTGACATAAGGTAGAAAGTGTTGTGTATATGTACATATATATATATATTTTCAGTAGAGAAGATGAAATTGCTTACCTTCATTTTGACCTTTGCACAAGAAGCAAAATTCTCCTTACAGCCTTTGTGAACGATTGCATTACAGTCTGTCAAAAAAACCCCAAAAAACAATTAATTAAACAAAACCCCACAGAAAACAGGTCCATTTGTGCTGTTTGTAATCTGAACTGTTAACTTACACAACTGAGAATTATAACTTTCAGGAATCATTGTGGTTTATCTGAGTAGCTACAAATACTGAGAGAGAGGCTGCTTACCAGGATAATTAGCCCTCTGTTTGTTAATAACATTTCCTCATGGAATTTAACAGGAAATTGTGTTTAAATATCAATGCAATGTTGAGTTGCCAGGGGTCTTAAAGAAAAAAAGAGGAAAAATAAACTGATGGCATTATTGCTCTGAAAGCAAGGCGGAAAGCAGAAGCAGGAGAGAGAAACAGAAACCAACCGTAGGGCCAATATTTCTCTGAAAAGACAGATACTGTTCTCATCGAGACAAGGACTGTGAGATATAAAAGATAGGAAGAGGACAGGGAAATTAATTTACACAAACTCAGACATCATGGGTAAGATCTACAGCACAGAACCCAAGTGCTGCTGTAGTGCAGGGTTACCAGAAAGGGTAGAAGGAGCAGCATCTGTCAGGGACCATGCCTGTGAGGCTGGGACTTCCTGCTGGAAACTGAAGTTTTGATCCAAAAGCACCACATTCATCAAAGCAATCTGCTTAATTTAACACCACCCTTTGCTGCAAATGTGCTAGAGCAAAAGCTGGGTGGTTTAGTTTTTTTTTTTTTTTGGATACCCTGAGTCTGCCCATGATCTTTGCCAGCAGATTTCTGGGAATCAAAGTTTTCAAAGATGATTAAAATGGCTTTTTTTTTTTTCCCCATAAGAATTGAGAATTTGGTTTGAGGCTTTAACTCTTTTGGCCAATGAAAGATCACAGCTCAAGATGAGACTCAGTAGCTTAGAGAAAAATATTTTCACTCATTCATGACAACACTAACACCGATAATGAACTGTATTTTACATGTATGTTACACTGTAAATGTGAAGTTCTGAATTATTTCTTGAAGCAGAAAGAAAGGAAAAAATTCTATGTCCAGAATGACAAAATACGCTCACATTTGTAGAATCTCTTACATTTGGGACAACTCAATAAAAGTCAGTAATTCCGATATTTTGACAGAGATAAGGGTAAGGCCATAGGGCGCTGCTACTCTAAAAATGTCTCACAATTTCCTGTGCAAGAGAAGACAGAACAAAGCAACCTGAAAACTCTTGCAAAAACCCACAAGCACTGTAAATTTTCAGACCAAACAGAGAAGAGGAACAGAACGTGCTCCTGGTGCATGAACAGAGGCAGTGAGACAATTCAGAATCATGAAATTCATACTCAAGCCTTGAAATTCCGAAGACAGCTCCTTAGTGTGTACCATTTGGCAAAAAATTTGGATTTTTTTTAAGTTAAAAAATCTGGTTGTAGGGACTTTATTCCTCCAACTCTTCAGCAAGCAGGAAGTTCCTCTAACTCCTCTTTGTCACTAGTATTAATAATTAAAACCCCCAAAACCTTATTTCTGCATTGCTGATCATAAAAAAAGTAAAAAAGACAAGGCAGAAAGCTTCTAAAAATTAGGCGTTTTTGCTTGCCCATTTGTTTCAGAGCATGCCCAATCTTTCAGCATTGAGTAGGTGTTTCAGGAAGCTGGGGGGGCATCAGTGAAAAGCTGAGACATTGATTTACAACCTCCAGTGCTTTAAAAGGCATTAAAAGTCATCCATAGGAGAGACAGAGCAGTGGTGGTAGCACCAGCCTACAACAGCACAGGAATATCAGAGCCTCTGCTGCTGCTTATCCATAATTTCCAAAGTCTGTGAGGTTGACTTTAAGATGCAACGGGAGAAAGAACCACTCTCTGATGTGAGCTCTCAACTTAGGCCCTCACCAAACATTTTTTTATGACATTCATTTTCTGGTCAATGCAGAAAACTTACAATCATTTTCCATTGTACCTTGAAAACAAGGAAAGAACATCTGTGCTGAAACATACGATATTGTTGGGTTATTTTAACTCATTAGCATAGAGAGCATTAAACTGGGATATATTTGATTTTCTACGTGGCTTCAGAAGCTGTTAAGAAAATCAAGTGGGGAAAGGGAGAGGACGCATCTGAGAGTTTGTAATTGTTGATGTTTTACATTTCCCATCAGGCTGACACAGAGTGTGTCTCAGACAAACAACTCTGCTGAAATCTCTTCCAGGAAACTCTGAAGTGGCATTTGGGATTCAGCTGGCTGCTCCTACCCCTGCTCACATCCACCAGCAGGAACAGAAGGCTCCAGCCTGGGAGCAGTTCCTGCGCTCGCTTTGACTCATTTCTAAGTTAGTGGAGTAAAAAATTACTAATAGTGAGGAGAGGAGAGCCTTTCCCACTGAGCTGCAGTGGGAAGAAGAGGGTTTTTGTCTGCAGATTCTATAGCTTTGGGTTGATGCATGAACCAAGCAGCATTCTGGTCTCAACCACACAAACACCACTGACCTTATCAAGCTGCAGGCATGAGAAACTGTCTGATAAGTAATGAGAACAAAACCCCCAATCTGTCAGAAACCCTCAGTGAGGTTCCCATCCTGCCTGCCCTATGCTGCACGTCCTTCACACGCACACAGGTAGCTGTCATTTGACCTGTGATGCAATTTCTTGTACAAAGGGAGCAGAGGGTCATTATTTCCTTTCTGTACCATGTGGTTCCCACTGTGGGTTCACCGAAACTGTTTCAGAGAACTAAAGCAATACACCACAGATGAGCAGGACTTCTTTTTCCCCATTGGAAATAAAAGCCATGATCCAAGCCAGCTGTCCCTGCCCTCTGTCCATCTTCTCAAAGCACCTCAGCTCCAAGCCACCACATGCAGCTGAAATAACCAAAGTCCTCCTGACTGATAGAGCCCAACAAGGGGTCGAACACCCCACGGCCTGCTGTGATGGCTGAGCTCAGGCTTAGGAAGAGGTTTCAGGACATCTCCATGCAGCCACGACTCATTTCAGTCCAGTTTCCACAAGGCAACATGCTGCTCCATGAATCACTATCTCCGAAGTCTCCCTCCCACCTTATATCCTCAAGCAAAAGGAAAATAAAGTGTAAGGTTTGCATTTTCCATGCCAGATTTAATGAAAAATAAAAGGAAGGGGGGGAATCCCCCCGACTTACTTGCACAGTAGTACGAATCCTTATTGAAAGGCTTCATACAGTGGTAACAAGTTGCTTGGGCTACAACGGAGGTTGCAGTGAAGAGATGTCCATTTAACAGCTTCTTATCTTTTTCCTTCTCCTTGGAATCTTTGTCCTTCTCTTTAGTCTTCTCTTTATCTTTCTCTTTTTCCTGCCGAGGCAAAATGACCAAAAGCCTCGTCACTTCACAGAGGTCTCTTCCCTAGTTACAGATTGCTCAGTGTTTGCCTTTGGCACAGTGAGGATATTGATCGAGGTGCACCTGAACAATGGCCATGTGTCTGCACAGCTCTCCCTCAAAAAAGCCCCTGTGGAAGTGGATTTACATACTATTGACTCACATGGCTGTCTCACCACTGCAGATGACACTGAGTCTGTTCCAAAGGCACCTATTTCCTTCTACCTTTGTTTTATACTTGCTTGGTTGACTTTACCTCTTTTCTTTGTCTGGGCTCTCATCAGCCTCTTCAGCACTTTAAATAAATTGTGTTAAATACAAATACTACATGCAGTGTCTATCAGACTTTCAATACAGTTAATTTTTAAGGCCAAACCATAAGGCTTATGATTGTAACTGCATTTTTAATGGAGAACACAGGCTCTTCCTCCGTGCCTCTACAGCCTTACTGCCAGAATATTTCCACCTCTGTTTTCCTTCCAACGAGCAACTTTTTCGACAGTTATGTGCAACCCCAAGTAACTATGTGAAGCTTTTTGGCAAAATGGATCTTTTACAAACTCCCGACATACAGCACCACAGAAAGGCTGAAGAACAGCAGCAACACCATAAAAGATTCTCTTATTTTCCACAAGCCACGACTCAACCTCTGGGCTACTCAGCTTTGGAAATATGACAAGCACAGACAGCTTCTCCAACTTTTAGCAGCATTTCTGCTTACTTTTCTGTCTCTACCTTAGATAGAAAATACTAAACACTAAAAATTTGAAACATTTTCCCCTGCAGCTTTTTATGGATTGGAATTCTTCCAAACAATTTTTAAAGGAAACCCCACAGAAAAACTCTGAATTTGAATTACCGTGACTCCTCATCTTTCCACGTACTAACCTACAAAATGTTTATGATACAAGTCAGCTCCAGGTCTGTCCTTTTAACTGTTGCTGCATATTTCCTGGCATCTGAAAGAGAAGCTTCACCAGAAACTGCTAAAGGCTTTTGTCGGCTTATCTTTGCATTTTGTTATTTATATGCCATGTGCCCTCTGCCTAATATTGTCCCAGCTTGAATATCAGGGAGCTGCAGAGCTGCCCATGTGAGCAACTGCCATGAATTGGCTGAAAGAGGGATGGAGCTCTGCAACCACTGCAGGGAAATTTCTGAGCCCTGGATGACACATTCAAATAATGAGTAACTCAGTCTAAGGACTCCTCTCCCAACACATCCCAGGCAAAATGCCAGTGCCGGCGTCTCTCCCTGCAAAGTGTCATAAACAGAAAGTCTATTTACTGGCCCCAAATGCTGTTCTGTTCTGCAAATAAGCAAAACTAGGAGCATTACCATATGGAATAATCCTGTCTGAAGCAGAAAACCTGCCAGAAAGAGTCTGCATTGCGTCACATCTCTGCCTCCTCTGAGCCATCAGCTTGGCTCACCACCCCACAGAAACCTCCACAGCCCCATTTTCCATCCGCTGACCTGCCCATCCTTAACCATATCCAGCCTGGCAGGATTCAGGAACTAAAACTCTGCAGTTTAAGCCTGAGCTGATGGTACCAAGTTGATGCCTGGAGTTTTGCTCTACTGCCAAGCCCTGTGAAGCTCCAGGAGGAAAGATCGCTCTAAGCTCAAGCCAAATCCTGTAACTCTCATGCTGAAAGGAGACTTCCCATCCTATACTTTACCTACCTGAAGTTCACTGCAAAACCCAGCAATTCTGAAGTCTAATTTTAATTTCAATTAAAGCTGAACGACCCCAGGAAAAACAGGAAATTGGTGCACCACTTTCAAGGAGGAAACAGCTAACTCCACACAAGGGTTGCCAGCCACTCCACTGAAGGACAAGGTCTCACAATGAGATTTTCTTCAGCTTTTCCTTTTTTCCTGTGGCAGTTACTGGAACTTTATTTAAAGAAGCACTAGAGAAACAAGACTATTTTTGTGCTGTTGGAGCTGCCAGAGAGATTTGAAGCCCGGCTTTGTGGCTGACCTGACGTGCCAGAGCAGCCACCCCGACAGGCACCGTGGCACCGCAGCAAGGCCACAGCAGCAGATCCCGCTCCCCAGGAACCACACGGCTCTTACCTCCCAGTGCTTAAGTCCCACCAGCTTCACTGTTATGTGAGGTACTTCTGAGAATCTATTCCATTTTATCGACATCCTTCCCCCGGGGCAGGAGAGCTGCTCCCCACCAGGAGCTGCTCCCCGCTAGCCCATGGCGATGCTGGAGGCTGCAGCAGGGCCAGGGACGGGAGGCACAGCACGGAGGAGTTGAGCAAAAGGGGGAGGGGCAGGACAATCGCTGACTTCCTTAAAGATGATTTTAGCTACTTTGCTATTGCTTTCATCTTGCCCTACCTTAGCTTCCACCGCTAAAAAAAAACAAAACCAAAAAACCAAACCCATACAGGCAGAAAAGGATGTGATGAATATTTTACAAGTTGCAACCACCTATTCTAAAGGTAGAGGGGAGTAAATCAAACACTGTGTGATGTTTGGGGTACAGAAAAAGTGAATTTTAACATACCTCAGTGTTGCTATGTAGTACTTCAGCAAACAAAGTGCTGCAGAAGTTGCCCAGACAGAAAATTTTTGTGTGTTTGAGTTCCTCCTGCTCTGCAGGTCACAGATATTCTCTGTCTCCTAATCCTTTCAAACACTTACAACTCCTACCACATACCCTGAAATGCTGCTGCTGTCACAGCACTGTTTTAGTACTGTGCAAGGCAAGGAAAAAGAGAAATTACTCATGCTAATTGTTGTAATTTCTCAGAAACTCTTGACCAAAATGAAAAAATGAGGGTTTTTTCCTGAACTGACAAAGATGGAGCATGCTTAAGAACTCGCAAATGTGAATCAGGGCACTCTGCTAATAGCAAGAGATTCACTGATAATCCCAAATAACACCAAGTACATGCCAGGCAGGGTTAATTCACATCAGCTTCTATCCGTATCCCCTCCAGTTAATGCTCTAAACACCCCCTTATTTTTAAGGTTTCTTTACATAACTCTCTACAACATTTTCCAAAAGAGCTGCTGCCATTAATAGGCTCAGATATCCTTTATTTTATTTAATTTAATCTGAGAAAACTGCATTTCTGAAGGTCTGGAGATGAGTAAAATTGAACTGCAAAGACACTGAAGCCTCCCTCCCTCCTGACAGCCCAGAAACCAACTTCCTGTGTCAAACTTCCTCTTTCAAGCTTTGTTGTTTTGCCGGTTTTGTTTTTAACTCTTACAGGTTTTTCTCATCTATAATGCTTCTGAGAAACCAGTGTTCCAACGAATTTTTTATCAAATTATTTAAATATACAGGTGGAGCCTTAAAAATGTAAGTAATGCAAACATTTCCACCGTGAGCAGACAAGAAATCGTAACTTGAATGATATTTTGGCTTTTATTTAGTGAAAGTGACAGAGTTGATATGAGCTGCAATTTTTGTAGTGCATGTTATGGTTGGGATTTTGGAGCAACTCTTTATCAACACTTTCAGACACAGTAACGAAATTAGTGAAATCAGACTGCACTGAGCAAATATCTAAAAGCACTGCTTTTATATTTTCTCTCCCAACCAGATCTCTTACCTCTCTCTCCAGTTCTTGCTTTAGAGATTATTTACATTAAGTGTAAAAACCACTAAATGAACTTCTATTCTCACTCACAGTCTGTGCAAAATGCTCCTGAACTTCTCACTGGTGTTTGCACAGAGGTTTCTACGTAAACAGATTTATTTTTTCAACACTGTACTTTGCAGCGGGAAAGAGCATTGTCCTAAAGCTGCTCAGCAGCAGCTCTGGGCCACAGGCACTTGTGGCTTTTTGTCTTGAAAGACAGATCCACAAAGAGGAACTGTGTGTAATCACACCTCTCGAGGGCCTTCCAACAGTATTGACCAAGATATTAACTACACATCACCTATGGAGACAGTAAAGTGCTCTGAACTTCTCTCAGACAGATGAATCGAGGTGAGAGTCAAGCAAAAAAATCCAACCAAGCCAAGAAAATCCCCAAACATATATATTAACCTTCAGGGGACAATCTAAGGCAACAACAGCCCGCTTGTGTGAAGTATTTAGCATTAAAGTAATTATTTCTGTAACCAATGCTCTCCCCAGGAAATTCACATGTGTTGAGCAGGGCTTAACTTCCAGCAAATTAAATTCTGGGGTTTCAAGGATGGAAAAAAGGGAAACATATAAATATTGGCCATCACTGAAGGTCACTGTTTGAGCAATTCCTCCTGCAGTGCACAGGAACTTTGTGGCAAAAGTGAAAAAAAAGATGAAAAGACAATACAGCCCTCTGCAGCCAGTCCCTTCTTACAGCTGCTGTCCTTGTTTTATTAAACACCTCTGAAGTTCTGTAAAAATTAGACTCATTAATCACTACAAAGCCCTAACTCATGCCAGGGCAAAATTTATTCTCTCTGAGGAAACGAGTGGAAACATAGAATCATCAAGGCTGGAAAAGACCTTCAAGATCATCCAGCCCAACTGCCCACCCAGCACTGTCACTGTAACCCAGACCTAGGACCCAGCACTTGGCTTATTGAGCCTCACATGGTTGTCCTTGGGCTCAGTTTTGGGGTGCTAAGATTTCTCATTGAGCCAGTTCCTATCACCTCATAGACAATCTTGCCCTTACAAAAAAAAAAACCCAAAAAACAAAACAACAACAAAACAACAAAAAACAAAAAACAAACCACCCAAAAAACAAAAAACAAAAAAACCCCAAAAACAAACAAAAAACAAAACAAAAAAAAAAAAACAAAAAAAAACCCAAAAACAAAACACAAAAAAACCCCAAAAACAAACAAAAAACAAAACAAAAAAAAAAAAACAAAAAAAAACCCAAAAACAAAAAACAAAAAAACCACAAAACCAAAAAACCCCCAAAAAACAACAGCAAAAAAAAACCAAGGAAAAAATTTAAAGAAAGTAAAGAAAAGAAAGTCAGGCAAAGACTTAAACACAGAATTCATCTCTGCTGCCTATGGGTATTCCACAAATCACAAGTGGCACTTACTTTGCTCTTCTTGCTGCTGGACATTTTATTCCTGAGGTAGCTGAAGGTGCGGCTGACTTTTGTTACACCTTTACCAGTGGGGACACTGCTGCTCTCTTCAGATATGCTAAAATAAAAAAAAGATAAAAGCTGCTTTAATTTTTTTTCCTCCTTCCCAAAGCTTCTGTTAAATGGACAGATTCTTTTTAAAGGACAAATGCATTTATTAGTCAACAGAACCAAGAGTTGCTGTATGGTGTTTTACCAGAGAAGGAAAAGTGAAGACAAAATGCCAATACACTCATTTTGAGATAAATTTCAAGAAATCCTCCTATCTGTTCTGAAGCAGGCCATGCCATAGCACCCTCTGCTGCTCCCCATGTCAAATAACCAGGAACCATTAATGCTGTAAAGAACCATTTCCTTCCAGAGGAAGGCATCTAATGAACTCTGAAAAGGCAGTGAATGTCTTTAACAGAAACAACACTGTCTGCAAAGCCTCCCCTGAGAAATGAGAATACCAATACTAAGTAATAAACCACGATGGTTATGTGTATTAATTTAGGAATTTTTACGATCCTAAATAATTTTTGCCAGTCTTTACATGCACAAGCTTACGACTTCAGCTACAATAGAAGAAAGAATAAGGAAACTATTATTGCATTAAAGGACATTGTCTGTCAATATTAAGTACAACATAAAGCAAAAGCAGCAGAACAGAAATACACATTAAATCAAGGAGGAGAAAACAGCAGTGAGCAGAGGTGAAGAGCCTCCCAGTCACAAAATAAAGCCAAAGCTGTCATTGACAGAGACCAGACACACAGCTCCCTCAGTGCCACAAATGTCCTTCCTCCAGGGAAGCACTTTGAAAGCCACCAGGAAGATTATCTCCTCTGTGCAACTTGCAAAGATGAAAAGTAACATACAAAAACACAATTGTTTTGGCCTTTGTTAGAGAGAGAGAGAATTAACCACAGGGAGAAAGAACTACTTTTAGTGTAAAATATAACTCAGGGTAAACTGATACCAAGTAACAATGCACAATCTGATGTTACGAGCTGTGCATAACCACAACCTTGTTTAAGGGATGAGACTTAGAACAGACTTTCATATTCTGTGATCTAAAATATCCTCCAGCCTTTAGAGATACGGGACCGATTTTGACAAGTTCTGATTTCAGCTGGAGTGCACCGGCTGCAGGAAGGCTTTTGGGTGCCCAAGGCAGAGCCCACGGCAGGAGTCCCCCGGCAGGGACGGGCTGTCCCCAGGATTCTGTACCTCTGCACTGAGGAGCCCACGGAGCCGCCCAACGACTGCGCACCTGCAAAAGATGAGAGGGGAGGAGGGTGACAGGTTAGACTGCAACCTTAGCCCACTGACTTCAAAAAACATAGCCTGCATATTGGGATTGTTTAAGAGGAAAGGGAAATGTTTCCTAGAAGTGGGTGTTTAGAACAGATTTCATGTGCTTGGGATAAAGCCTGTTCCCTGTACCCTTAGCTGCTCTCAAATCAGATGCTGAGGTGAAAGCCTGTTTAGTACTTTTATCACTCTTCAGCTATTAAGGAAAGACCGTGCAACTGTTAAACTTGCTGGTAAATCAGGGTGTCTGAATCAGAACTGCCAATTCAATGACAATAGGTATAAATGAGAATCATTCTGACACAATGCTTTTATTTATACTCCACTAGAAAGGATCTACTGTACAGCACATCCGGGTTTCATCTATAAAACTTTGTTGCTTGATAAAATTGTAGTTCATTTTCCCATCAAAATCCTGAGGCACTTCATAAAGAGTAAGGGAAACAAGGGAAGTCTTATTCTGTTTTCCACAAAATGTTACCAGCCTGGGGCTTCGTCACGAAACACTGCTTGAGGACAGGCTGAATTTCAACATGAAGCTGAAGCCCTGCCAGTGGCACCAACTCTCTTTACACAAGAAACCTGCTTGCACAACGCATTTGGAGCAGATCTGGGAGCTGACACCATTTACCAGAACCATTGAAGAACACTAAAAAATCGGGATGAAATGATCCAGGACAGAGGGCTCTCTCTGAAGTAAATGGGCTTGCCAGGACTCAAAAAAACCTTCATACAAGCACTGTTTGCAGCCCTATTTGAAGTTCAAGAAGCAGCATGACTATAACCTTGCTAGGCTTCTGCATTTATACTGCAAGAAAAACAGTATTTTGGCTGAAATTCTCTTAATGCTAAGGGCGAATGCAAAAGAGCTATTTGCCATTAGAGGCAAAGATGGCAGTAAGTGCATTAGGAAAAACTATGCATAGAGCATTAGGCTTTAAATAAAGATTTTCTAGCCACTGATTCAAGTGCCAACACAGACTGAGACAGAAATATCATTTCTTCATATTGAGAAACTAAAATACAGGCATACCCTGTTACCTAAACCCTGCTTGGAGAGCTATGTTAATATTTCCCTTGCAAAATCTTTCACCTCATTAATGATTTATCCTAAATACACCAAAGTTACTAATACTGTAACATGTATGAAATGAATTCTACTATTCAATTTCCAATAGTGATATTGTATTTTTATAATATTAAACTGCCTAAGTGCCTACTAGGATCACACAAGTAATTTACAGACTCCCAAATCCTTGGTTAAAGCTCCAGTGACTCTGGTTCCTGTTTCAGTTCTACTTTGCTTTTAATCTGGGTCAGACCTCCTTAGTCTTTTTTTTTTTTTTAAATAGATTCATCAGTTTGACTGGATTTAAGTATTTCATAAACTTTTTTGGTTTTTTGCAGTCAACATCAGAAAAGTGAACAAATACTGAACCAAGAGCTGCAATAAAAAATTTGATATTTGTGACTGTTTTTCACTACACTGAGAAAATACACTGCATGAGAATTACAATTATGTATAATTTATCTTTTACTGCAACAGTTGTTTTATCTTAAAAATGGGGCATTCTTAGTGCTGGCAGGCAAGATGGATCCTTCAAGAATCAAGGTCTGTTTATGATTTCATATTTTAGATTATAATATAACATCACACGATCAACACTCTGCTGCAAGCTGTAAACCCGAGGAAGATAAGCATAGAAAAAGACACATCTTCTCACCTTCTGATTTGTTTCTGAAGTAGAACACGGGATGGAAAACTTATTTTCATAATGTTTTGAGTTTCCCGCCACAACCAGGAACAAAACTGAAATCTGACTTCACAATCCACAAAAAAAATTAGGTTTTTGTTTCAAAAGCCAGAACTGCTATCTATGTCCAATGAACCTGGGCTAGCAGCCAAAATTGGTTGTACTTATCTGAACATATTTTAAGCATCACCCACAAAAACTAATTCATATGGTAGCTGGACTTGAAATAATTCAAGATCCATTATGCAGAAAGCAGTGACTGGACTAGGATGCTGAAACCAGCTTGCAATGCCTTAATGCTGTCAGTAACTAAAGTTTTGTGGGTCAAGAAATCCAAAGGCTTCATAACAATTGTCTGAAATAATATATAATATTGTCTGAATAATATCTGAAATCCATGTCTTAAATATATCACCAAACAAACGTCAACCAATTCTCCATTTTCTAGAGAAAAGCAGGCATGGAGAGGCCGAGGAGTGGTAACTGAGATGCACATGCAATCTCAGTGTTCACACACGCATCCTCTTATGAGAAATGAACCCTAAAGATGTTTAAAAAAAACTGGTCTGGGAATACTCCATGAAAAATGCCCACTGCCAAAGCAATCCTAGAAAGAGCTGTGGCTAAATCAACCTTTATGAAGTCACCACACTATCCTCAAACATGTAAAGAAAACAACATTATTGTTTGAGACTATATCTGACATTATCCTAAATGATCATTGTCAACAGGAGCACTGTTGAGGGAGAGAAGATAAATACTGGCTACTATAAATATCCTCTAAAATTGTCATACCCTAACATGGTTATCAGGTATTGGAGGCTTACAACAAAAAATCAAAAATAAATAATAATAAAAGAATGCTTAAATGCTTAAAAGAACAAAACTCACCAAGCAACCAACCAAACAAAATCCACCAAAAAAATTACCTAGGGGTACTTTTTACTGTGAAGGATCATATGAATGCACAGCTGTGTCTTTGCAGTTCTCTTTGTGGGGACCATGAACTGTGAGTTTTGGTAAAAGCAGAAGAAAAGGACAGAGCAACGAGGAAGAAGCTTAAATATGGAAGTGGGTAATACCACACCTGGGCACAGGACTTTCCTGAAGGAAGGGACAATCCACAGTGAAGATCAGGAATGGAAAGGAGAAGAATTTAGATATGTACAATACAGATGGTGTGGAGATGGTTTTAAACTCAGGAAACAACCAAAATCTATTTGACTGGAAAGCAATTTCCTCCATCCCAGTATGGACACAAGGAATGTGTCCGGATTACTACAACACTGTAATAAAACATGCTGAAGAAATAGGAAACATTTTGAATAATCTTTGATAAGCCTATTTAAAAAAAACAAGAGGAGTCTAACTTAAGTCAATCTTCTGCCTTAGCTGGGCTTCTTTTAGCAATGGAGTTTGCAGGAGAAAAAAAGCTGCCAGAGAACTCTCACCTGTTTCCCACAGAACTATTTTGATAACAATATCAGGACCTAGACACGAAACACCTTGAGGATTTAAGGTCTTTGACTGCAATTTGTACTTTTTGTTTAGTGGGGGAACTGTGAAGTTGTTGCAAAGATTTTGAGAATTTAATAATCAGGGCTTCTGTCCGCTTCTCTTCCTCTGAGCAGTGCACTCACTGTCACCTATGGAGGGCAAGGATCTACCTCTTCTGCTAACTCCATGCCTTGCCACAAGCCCAAGGCAAGTATTTTGGTTTTAGTAAAAAAGTAAAGATTATTTTGCTGCTCAGAGTGGCAGGTGATGTTATTTGCCACATGGATACAGACTAAAACTAACCAGGTAAGACATGATGGTGCTGATGCAGAAGAATCTTTGGCTAATAATCCTTTTATTCTGCCATTAGTTAGTATTCAGATACAGGACTAAGATAATGCTATTAGACATCATGCAATGGAAAGGTTAGTTCAGTGTTTGCAAGGTGAAATTCCAGTGTCTGAAGCAGAAAACCAGATTTCCCTGTGTTTCCACCCATTATGGCTGCAACACACAGAAAACAATTACTTACTATCCAACTCCTCCTCCTCATCACTGGAAGAAGAGCCAATAGAAAAGAGAGTTTTAGACTTAGGAATGAGTGGAGAGATGCTGAAGGAGAAGGAGATTCGTCTCGATGGTCGAGTCCGGCCCTGGGCTGAGAAGTGGGTTAACAGCAGACATTAGAGCATGCTTGAAAATGCATTTAATAATATAAAGGAGAGGAAAGCAGCCAAAGCAAACTAAAAGGAAAGCAAAGGAAATGTCTGCAAAGCAGTTGGCTCCAGAAAGGCACAAGAAACAAAGATTTGAGAATGTGCAAATTCCAGAGGGTGCAGGTTTCAGAGGGCACAGGTCTCACTGCATGCACAGCTTGAGGTTTGAAGCTTTCCCTATTTTTGTTGACCTTTTCTTACAGGACTTCTTAGTGAAGAATTATAGGCAGTTATCTTTCCAAACAGAATCCAACAACAAAAAGGATCTCGGGACAAAGGGCATCAGCTTCACTGAAAGACCTGCCAAAGACTCAAACTAGAACAACTCAAGATAGCTGTTTAAGGGTGCTTTCTACAGTTAAATGACACAGCAAAGCTGCTAAATATTAGCAAGGACAGTTTATCTGAAGTGTTGACTTTATCTGCCTGGGGAGGTTCTTGCCACTTCTACCTCTAAAAAAAAAAATCAAAAATGTTGATAATGTTATGCCCTTCAAAATTTCTAGCTTTAAAAAGGAGACACTTGCAGTTCCCTTCTCTTCTTCCAAAATAAAACAGAAAAAACAACATCTCTTCTGCCTTCTTCTAAAATTTAAGAGTCTTTGTTTTAAAGAAACTGCCTAAATATGAGAAAAGCCCCACTTCACCATCTTCTGCCCTTGCCTGGAAGATGCCTACCAAACACAGTGCCAAACTCAGCAATCAGTCTGCAACATCAAATATCCCATCACTGATTTTTAAGAGCAGCCCTTGCACAGCAGCAGCTTTGCAACAATTCTTTTTAAGTACAATGGTCTTTGACAAGAGAAGTTGGAGCCAGCTAGCCACTCTTCACTGAAACTGGATTCCTAAAGGCCCTATTTCCCAAACCTTCCCTTCACACAAGCACAGGTGGAAACCTCTGAGCTGTGACCTGACTGCTGGACAGTCGCTGCTCACACGGTACATCCCCGTGTCCCGGGGAAAGGTGACTGCCCTGGGGCTGAGGAAACCCTGCCCCTGGGACAGGTCTGACCTAAGGGTCCTGCTTCAGCACCTACATTAAACATCTTCAGCACATGCATTCAGGCACTTGTAAGGCATTCCATGGATACATCAATTCACTTGCAGAACAGGAAAAACAGGCTAAAGACTTTATCGGTATTAAAATTCCAAGAGAAATATGAAGCAATTATTTCTCCCTTTGAATAAAACATGTCCTTTCAGCCACATACAATGAGGGTTTTTTGCATGGCTGGTATCATACATCAAAACTGAATTCACAATATAAAAACACTGTCCAAGGCATAGCCAATGCTATGCAAGCAATGCAGAGCAAACTCCCCTGAACACTTTCTTCAGCCATTAGTCATAAATGCCAATTGCCTACAGGCAATTTGACTAAAACGTGCATGTCTTTCCAAGTAAGCAGAACAACCCTAGAGGGACCAACTGAAAGGCATTTAAATTGAAGAATTCTCAGGAAGACCCATGCATTAGTTTTGTTTAGACTGCCTTGTGAAAGAGTTGTTCTAGTGTTCCAGACCTGAAGAACACAATTAAGCAACACCACTTTTTCTTTCTGTAGTCTACTGTCTATTTAGACTAAAAGTCAAGATGAACAATAATACTTTACTGTAAATTGAACCACCTTCGCCAGCACAGTTCAACTTCCATTTCAGTGGTTTTATTTATAGCAATTCCTGGCTTTATAACTGTGCTCCACACTGGAAATTTGCTATTCCAAGGCTAAAAGCATTCTTCCGAGCACTCCAGCCAACAGCTCTTGTGACCTCCCTCTATAAAATGCTGAAGGATTAACATTGTGAATGGCCACAGCAGCTCTTGGAACATCTGACACATCAGATGGAGTGTGGGCTAGGAACTCAGTCTTGGAAATTGCTCCTCCCTTCAGCACATATGACAATAAACAGTAAAAATGAAAGAAAACCCTCCATATGTTTATTAATCTGGATTTAGTTTTTAAAGATTTTGAGCACACCACGTTGCTTCCTTCCCATTCAGACACATGTGCAGGGATCAGAGGGTCATTATTTTTAAACACCTACCACAAAATTATTCAAGTGGAATAAAGAATTAAATTTGTCCTAGAATTCACTTCCATGTTATTCTTGCATAACACTTAAGGGTCCTGCTGGAAAAACATGAACATCAAACCCAGGTGACACAAGGGAGTTTATACACCAAGACCTCCTTGTAAGACACACTAAACTGCTTCACAAGTTTTATGGTCACAATTCAAACAACACTGCTCCTCTTTCAAAGGGGCAGCATGAACCAGAATAACAGAATGGTTTGGGTTGGAAGGGACCTTAAAACTCATCCAGTTCCAGCCCTCTGCCATTGGCAGGGACACCTTCCACTAGACCAGGTTACTCCATGCCTTATCCAGCCTTGAACACTTCTAGGGATGGGGCAGCTGTAACTTTTCTGGACAATTTACTGAAGTTTCTGTAGACAGGAAGGTGTCAGGAATGGGAAAAAAAATCCATGAGCTAAATTTTCCAACATATATCCCTCAAATGTTCTGTTCTACTTTCCTATAAAAATGTGGCCCTTCTGAGATGTCACAAAATAATGACTGAGAAAATAAAGCTCACAGGAATGTTAGTAATTTTTGCATTCAGTGTCCCAAACTCACAGACATCTGCCTCAAAGCAGAAGACTAACCCTGCTACTTTGTCCACAGCCCCTCTGGAGAGGTTACTACATTTCCTCTTTTCCTTCTTTCTCCAGGGACCAGGGTGGCCAGGCTGGCTCTAGAAGAAGATGGGATAACCAAGCCTCCATGGCATTTTTAAGGCCAGGCCACAGGACATTTTAACAGCCTTGGCCATCCAGGCTCCCTCAGCCACCCACAGCTCATTTCTGGGGAGCCAGCCTAGTTTTTTGGTGTTTGGTCAGAGGTTGGGTGCAATGTCAAGAAATTGGTTGCTTCAAAAAAACAACATTGAAGACCTTCAGCCCAAGGAGGGAAGAAGCAGTGCCACTGTACAGGGCAGGATCTGGTCTCTTCACAGGACAGAGTCCTGTTATGCTCTACTGCTGCTGTGGGACACATCCACTAGGCCACATTCTTTTTATCATGGAATTATTATGGTGAAGAATTTAAAAACATCTCCTACAAAGAACAGTCCCTGTGAGCTTCCTCCAGCAAGCCTCCTCCATGAATAAAACACCTTTCTTAAAGCACCGTGTTGTGCTTTGCAAGGGAGAATCACGTTAATAAAGAGGAAAGATCAGACACCATCACTAATTGACAAGACAAGAGCTAAAATGTCAATAGGGTTTCTGGCTGGCAATTAATAAAATGAAAACATGGGTAATTCATCCAAAGCACATCCAGCTGCAGCCTTCTGAATGACTTTTTCAGCTGAAAGAATCAATTCAGCCAAGTTGCAAAATTAAGTCCTTGTTATCGCTTCAATTAAGCTAAACTGGAAAATTTCATAGAATCATCTTTTATTATTTTCTTCAGGAATTAGATTCAATAAATTATACCCAACTGCTCCAAAATATTTAACTTAAAATGAATAGCAACCAACTCCCCCAAGGAGATCAAGACATGGATTCTCAAATTTCTACGTATCAGCTTAAAAAAAATCTAGACGCAAGGAAGTAAGATCTCAAGTGGAATTTACCTGACATCAAAGGAAGAAATTCTGAAAGGATGCAAAATTAGATTTTTTTTTTTTTTTAAAGTTAACAAACTCAATAAATCATAGTTTTCATACCAGTAGTCTAATTTAGAATGAAAAAAAGCAACCCACACAAAGGAAACTCAACAGAAAGAAAATAGCAGGGATACACTGGGAAGAACAAAACTAAACTGAGTTCTGCCTTTCCACCCACTATTCCATGCAGCAGTGAAACGTACTTCATGTAATAAAGGAAGCATGAGTGGGCAGTAGCACATTTTGGCTTGGGAAGGTAGCAAGATATACTCAATTATACCGATGACAGAGTGGGTAAGGGAAAACTGGATTACTCACTGTCGAGCACTGGTTTGCTAATTGACATTAGAGACATGGATTTGGTCAGTGGAGATGAAACAGCAGAAGAACAGAAGTTAAATCCTTGTGGCTGTGATGTCTGACGCACCTGCAGAACAAAACAGAACCACACTGAATATGTCAAGAATGACAGAACCATCCCAGCTTCAGATCCCAGTTCAGCGTTCATGTTTAACTGCAACTCTCCCTCTGAAACAGTGCACAGGTGAAATGCACCATTTTCTTTTGTCTTTTAAGTGTCAGACAACTAATTAAGCAACAGAGAGACTGTGTGTGCTTGATTTTCTTTCAAGACATTACAAAACAGATATTGTTAAAACTCTCTGATGGCCATGGAAATTACTGTTGTGCCTCTGGCTCCTCAGCGGAATTAGACTGTGGTTCAACAGGATAAAAAAAAAAATCTGATGCTTAGCAGTGTGTTCCCCAAAAACGCTAATCCTCTAAGCAAGAGAAGATTTGTGTTTCCACAAGTAGAAAATTTAAAATAGCTGGAGATTCCTCCATGTTAAAGATGGAAGATTTTCAGTATTATGTATATATATGTATAAGGTGGAAGCCTTTGTCAGACTGTCACTTGGGAAAATGACTTTCAAAATGTTGATATAGCATTTCCCAGACATCCAACAGTAGTTGAACAGCTTTACCTGGTGGTTGTAATCTCTGATTTCTCCTTGCTCGAGTTCCTCACTGAGCAGGACCAGGGACTGATTGCTGGCAAGTGGACTTCTCCTGAGGTCTTTGGAGCTCAGAGAAGAAGCCTCCAGGTTTGTAGAGGGCTTCTTGTTCTCACCAGAGTCTCCAGCAAGGCCTTCTAGGCTGTAACTAAAGAGAAAGCACAGAGGTCAGATGCTGCCAAACTCCAAGGGACTTTCAAGATACTTGCTGTGTCTTTCAGCACAGAGCACCTGCAAATGTAAAACACACAGCAGGCACTGAAGTGTGCAGGAAAATGTAGGTTTTATTCCTCAGTATGTTCTTTTTTCTTCAGAGCAAACAGCAACATCTTTGTGCCTCTAATGAGACACACAGGTTTGTTCCTTGCTTGAACAACCATTGAAACTCCTGGTCAATCAGCTTTCCTACTGGTTTTTTTTACTCTTTTTGAGTGGTGCACAAGAAAATCCAGAAACACCCCTACTAAAGATTCTGGCATTTCCACATAATCTCTGCTAGCTTTTTATTAGGCTCTCCTTTGGAATAAAGCCACCCATATTAAACTACCTTGCATAGCATGGTGCTGCCTGTCCTGGACCAATACCCCTCCCAGCAGCCACATCAGCTGCTGTAAGACTCATCTCTGCAGCCACATCCTCTCAATCTATTTTAAAACTTGCCACTGCACGAAGTTTAGGCACTGATAATGTGCTTTATTCTTCCAAAGCTGGTTTCTTTTTAACCTGTGCTGTGGTTTTGTTTATAAATTCAATAAATGTTGTCTCCATCACCCAATCAATTTTATTTTATCATCTATTGAGGGAGCTAGGTCTTGCCTAGCAGAGCTGGGCAATAACTCAAAGTTAAGTAAAATACTAAACTTTGGCTTGCAGAACTGTTAGAAATAAAACATTTCGCCATAATCTGTAGAGACAAGTGCTGATAGACAAGTGACCTCTACAGAAAAACACTAACGCACTCTCCCTCTCCCTCTCACCTACACAAAACACACCCTCTCTCACATGGGACTATTTAATCTGATAAATCTTGCCCTAATATTCTGCTTCTGACCCCCTTGCTCCTCCTGCCCAAATATCAACAAACCCACTGAAATGCCAGCATGGGTTCACTGGGTGAAGCTTTACAGATTCACCTCCCAGGACACGAGCACAGATCCATGTCTGATGTTTGATTTGACACTCACTAAGTCCAAGGCCTACCCTGGATTTATATCCCAACTCGAGGCTACTCGTGACATCTAAGTGGTGAACAAGCTGACATATGAACACATGAAAAAGAAAACACACTGTACAGGCTATACAGATGATTTAAACAACCAGAAGAGCTTTAAATTCAGGTAGACTTGCATAGCAGTGATTAATGTTCTGCAGTCTCTTAGAAGCATTAAGGGGCTCATAAATATGCACCTAGAAAGCAAAAACTGCAATAAACTGGGAATAAGAAGATTTAGTAGATTTAAAAATACCTTTTTCATGGTAATTAATAAGAAAAAAAGACTGGTTGAAGCATTTATAATTTAATCTGCTTTAGGAAGATTATGACTTATCAATGTGTATCAACAGCAGAAATTTAAAAGATCATCCTAAAACACCTGTAGGTAGAAATCAGTCCCATTTCTATTGATTATTTAGGGCAGAAGAATATATCTTTTTTTACATTCCAAGGTGGCAACAATGATGCTACACAGCTGAGAAAAGAAATCATGTACTTGTGACAAAACTAACTAAAACCTGCAAATATTAGCCCAAATAATAGTTACCAGTGATACTGGTCTGTAATTTGCTGATTGGAGTATATAGACCAAATGTACTTAAATCTGTATGAGGAAGGGCAGGTTAACTTCTCAATACCTACTCTTCAAAAGAAGAGTTTTAATAGCTCTACCCACAACCAGCAAAAACTGCCAGAAAAAAGCTATAAAGCCATAAAATCTGGGGGACTGGCTTCCAAACAATATTGTGTAAAGATGTGACCTGCAAACATCAATCTCAGCTCTGGGACTTTCTACAGAACATGCAAACTTTAAGTGCCTGGGAAATTTTCATCTGTGATGATCAGAGTGTTTTTTTCAGAGAAGGTTTCACACGATTAGTCTCTTGGAAGAAAAGCCTAGGTCTTTCAATTTACAGAGAGCAAGTCTGTGTGAACTTAAATCCTTTATGAGATTGATCTGGTATAGAGAGGTGCTGAATCATATTTAATCTTGATTTGATTCTTTGGCTGTCACAATTATCATTCTGATCAGTGCTGTGGAAAAAACCACGGCTTAAAGTTATCACGGAACAGAGCAGCTCAACCCAACAGTGCAGCTTCTTTATTGCCAGAGGCCAGTGGAAAGCAGCCACCATCTCCACTTGCAGCCCAGTTCTGAGGATCCACTCCCAAGAGTAATTGCCAAAAAAGCAGACCAAGCAAACAAACACGTGCACACTTCAGCCAGAGCAGCAGTGGAGGAGGCGATGCACGAGAAGCTGACGACAGGGTGTTTGCAGTGCTCCTGTGCTGCTGCACATTTATTCATACCATACCTTCTACAAGTAAAGTCAGGACCCATGGCAATGTACTGTACGCCTGAGGGACACCAGCTCAAACTAGGAACAGCAAAAGAGGCAAAGAAAGGAAAAGGGCAGTGATTATTGGATTGTTATGGAACATGGGGAACGTTAAAAGACTCTCACTCTCACACATCTTCAAGAAAAAAACCCCAGCAAACTCAAATAATACAGTAGCACACATCTGGTTGCACAAATACACCACAGTGCCCAAATGCCCGAAGTTACCACTGAACAGGGAGCAGGGCAGCCCATGCTTCCCCCAAACCGAGCCCATCAGTACGTATACACTGTACTGGAAAAAGTACTCTTTGTGGGGAGAGAGGTTTTTGGGAAAAACAAGGCTAAAACATATGAAAGCCAATTTGTAAGCAATCACACACAGCTTAGTGTTAGTAATGATTAGTATTTTCCTGGTAACTCTCATCCTCAAATCAGAAAAATAATCCCTTACAGCTATTTCATAGTATAACTCTCCTCCATAGAAATATTAATAACATCAGGCTATACTTGGGAAAAATAAGGAGAAAGACACATTCTTAAATACTGCACACCCAATCAGTGAAAGAGACTGGAAGAAAAAAACAAGCTAATCTTACTGTTAATTTGGGATTAAATCAAGAGTGCATCTAACTGAAAAACCTTTTAGCTCCCATTCCCCAAAAGAGTCCCAAAGTTGCATCATGAAAGACAAGAAATGCAAATACAGAATGCAAATATTTTGGTTATTATTTCAGACTGCTTTTGTTACTTTTTCTCTTAGCTCATGGCCCGATTGCAGGCTTTGCAGAAGCAGAGAAATCCATCTTCTTGTCAGCTATGACATTTATATGATCCCTAAATCCTGAAAAAGCTGTTCAGGAAGCCTACAGTGTCTGAAGGGAATTTTGCATCAGCACAAGTCCTGCTCCCAGGTTCTGGTCTGAGATCCATGCAAGGAGGGGACATGGCCAGAGCATGCTTTTCTCCATGACAGGAGCCTATGAAAAGGGCAGAATAAATTTAAGCATTCCCGGACCAGGAACTGTGATTGCCAGAAGCCTCTGAGGGCACTGACAAAGGTTTAACTGAATGCATCATGTCATGCCAAGTCCTCATATCGTTTCCACACAGTGCAACACTGGAAACACTCTGCAAGGGTTTGACAATTGGAAGCATTCTGGAAGGGTTTGACAATTGGTGTTCAGTGGTGGAGTTCAGATAATTGCTACCCGTTTCACAAAAATTGTTATTTGAGTGAGGATACACCCAAAGCTTTGCACCCCAAAGCCCCAGGTGTGCTCCACCAGTAGCTCAGTACTATAAACCTTCTTCATGAAAACATTCCTTCCTGTAACATGCCAATATTTCCAAGTACTTCATCATCCTCACCCAACTCAACCACAGAGGCAGATATAAGTGTTAGTGAGGGATGGCAGGGACTAAATACTTGTGTGAAATTATGGAAGAACCAAGTCCTGGCCACAGGAAATCCATCTCCATCCCACACAATCTGCACTCTCAGCTGGGTTCAGCCTCCCAGTGGGTCACTCAGACCTGCTCTGGGGTAACTTAGAAAGCATCCCAAGGAAGGTGTCACACATGCTTCCCCTCTCCTCGCTTCCCCAGGCCATCTGCTTGTGGCCACAAGAGCACTGAGCTTGGTGGACCCTCTGAGATGCTTATGTCACCTTGCTTTGCAAAGTCACTCAATTTCGTGTGACTTTTCAATAAAAAGAGAGAAGATTCTCATTGAAGAGATCACGTAGTGTTTACTTGGATGTTTAAAAGATGCCTCTATTCCTGACCATTGCCATGTTATGGAGATGATCCCAAATGCTAAAACTGCAGGGGAGGGAAGTAGAAGAGTAGAGGGAGGGAAGAAGAGGAGCCCTACACATGTAGGAGGAAGCCTGAAAGTGTTAAGATCTCACAGAAGGAAGGAAGGAAGGAGATTTGCTGGCAAAGGCTGTGGAAACACTCTTGGAGAATCACAGTCCTGCTGGGGAGCCACCCACAACCTGTTGGGAACACCATAAAATCCTTAAAAGATCAATGCAGAGCATGCAAAACTCCTTTACAGAAAACAGCTTGGGAAAGGGGATGAGCTGTTACCCACATCACCCCTACAGCGGGAGATTATAAACTGTTCGAATCAGTTTCAGGCTCCTGCTCTGCAAGTGGGGTTAGAGAAGATGATTCCAAAATGGTTTGGAGACCAGAAAAAGTGAGAAAGTATTTATGGAAGGATTATCACACATTTCAGATATGACCAGGTATTCCAGATATTTTCTTTAGCCTACATGTAAGCTCAGTGTTTCAGGGTATTTTGACTCTAAATACTAACACAGCTCCTACAGAGGAGATTTAAGAGACCACTGATAAAAAGAAGTTAATTTGCATGAGCTGAGAAGACAAGTATTGCACTGCTTCCTGCAGTGATGCAAATACAGTGGCTTCCTAGAAGTAAAAAAGCTTGTTCTTTCTTGTGCCTTTTTTAAAAAAAATTCTTTTCTGAGACTGTTCTTTAGAACTGTACAGCGCTGTTAGGGTTCACAGATGCTGATGCATGATGAGACCTGGTGATTTTTTTGGTCATAACATCATGGTAACATTCTTTTCACATGTGGGAATGTGGTAGTTTGTTTATACACACATCACCCCGTCCATATTTCAAGGGAAGCGAAATCCTGAGTTAACCTGGGACAGGAGGGGAGGTAGCAGGCTATGGGAGGTGAGACAAGGTTGAACCACTGAAGGGCAGAAGTTAAACCTCTCTTTTTTCTTTAGCCTAAAATGTCTAAGTGTGGACAGTCCACATCTGCTGTGTCAAAAATTAAGTATCCTCCTTTATATACTAATAGCCAATGCAAAGGTTACATGAGTGGTACTGCAGATCTGTGGGATGGATGAGAAACTGTAAGTTTGTTACAGAGAGGAAAAACACATGGAAGTAAAGAGAAGTACATAACTTATTTTCTATTTTTTAGGAAGAAGCTTATAAAAACCATCAAAAGAGCAAAATTAGAGCCATTTAATTCAATCAACTGCAGATCTGCAGAGTGTTCTCCAGCTCTGAGACTGTGTCTGACCCATCCCTACCCCAGCTGCCCCTCCTGCAAGTCTTGTGAGGAGTCTCTGATGTGCTTTAAATCCAAATCACATTCATGCTCCCAGGTAAACCACAGTTTTAACCAACTCCAAATCTTACACATGGCAAAGGCCAACAAAGTGATACTTGAGATTTCTCTTCATTATTAACATAATGTCCTGGAGAAAACAGCTCGAGCATGTGGGGCACAAAACCTGCCCTGGGTCACACTGGAGAGAGAAAGCAGCCAGGTGGGATGCACAGCTCTAATGCCAACACTTCCAGAGGCAGTACAGGTTTACTGACGTGAGAGGATGGAGTTAGTAGACATTCAAACACAATACAGTTAGTCACATTAGTTGGCTTTGTACCTTCTCCTATGAATGGGAGGCTTCTTTATACCATCCCCCAGAACTCGCATTGAACTGAAAATGAATCATGGAGAATGGTCAGCAGCTTGAATGAAAAAAAAATTAACAAATGGCAGCTAAAGGATTAATATCCCCAACACACAGATAGAGGGAATGGACATAAAGGTAAAACACAAAATGAAATATGAAAGGAAGTAATGAGTCTCTGTGTTTCTCCTCTCTTTTAAAAATAAATCTGGGGTTTGGTTGGTTTTATTTTGTACAGAAAGAAGGTTGCACAGGTATTGACCATGTTGCAATTTTGCAGCTGCCTAAGCCAGGTCAGTTTAAAGTTTAGATAAGGCCAAACTCTTTGACAGAAGCTGTTTGCAACAGTGATTAACACCAGCTCCAGTTTTGCAGTGCTTAATCCATCAGTGAAACATGAGGGTGTTTCTTTCCCCAGCCTGGACATTAAACACACACTGCAGCATTGCTGAAAGACAGGCATTTCAAATCTGCTATGAATGTCAGGAATTAACTGAAGGATGAACATCCTTTTGTGGCAGCCTTGTTGCTTTTCTTTGTATTTTTAATAGCAAAATGTAGACACGAGGATTGTCTGTGAAGTGCATTTGAGGAAAGACGAGAAGCGAAAGGAAACTGAGCATCTTTTCACATTTCATTTAAGATTATTATATTTTTTTCATGATCTTTTCCATGAATAAACTTTTACACTCATCCCTCTTACAAACAGAAAACATGTAACAGTGGAAAAGACCAAATTTTACAAAAGGCTGGGGTGGTGGGTTTTTTTTGTTGTTGGTTTTGGGTTTTTTTTGTGTTTTGGTTTTGTTTGTTTGTCTTTGGGGTTTTTTTTGGTTTTGTGGTGTTCTTTTGTTTGTTTGTGGTTTTTTTTTGTTGTTGTTTTTGGTTTTTGTTTGGTTTTTTTGGTAGGCTTTTTGGGTCCTGTATCAGCCCCTCTATCTAAGCTTGACTTAGCTATCTTTGTCATCAAGGTTAGGACTATTTTTGGTGTGGATGGGGGCTGGACCAGGCTGTAAGTCTTTGCTCGGGCAGGAAGCACCTCTCAGAGCTCAGCTGATGGTGCACTCTGTCACCCCATTCCTGTTCCTGGCTGCACAGCCCAGTTCTCATCCTTGGGCTGGTTTTGGTGGCCATTACACTTTATTTGGTTGTTTTTCTCCTCATTTAGTGAGTGCAACCTGCTCACCTACAGAGCAGAGAAATGCCATGAGTGCCCAGAGGAGGGGAGGGAGAACAAAGGGTTGCAGGTGGTGGGAGCAGCACAGATCCAGCCCATCAGCAGGACAAACCTCAGCCAAGGCTTGTACTCAGTGTTACTCCACTTCAAGGGTTTGTAAAAGTCAAGTTGCAATAAGGACTTTTCCCCTTCAAATGGAAAAGCATCTACTGCATGTGAAATAAATGAATAAGCAAACACTCTGAATTTAACTGATCTGTGTGAAAGTCACTTGCTTGCACTTCACTCCCTCAGTATTTGTTGTTGCTCACTAAGCAACAAGAGTCTCAACATCACAACAGCCACGTATGAAAAGAACAAAGAAAACAATAAAACGACACAGCAAATAATCCAAATTCCTTTCTAACAGAAGCATAAAAACAAACAGGAACCTAATCACCACCACAGACTCACCCAGCTTTTCTTTTTTAATTAACCTACATGACAGCTATCCTTACGTAGCTGCAGCTGTATGTGAGAACATAGGACACTTACTGTTCCTTGAACTCAGAATTTCTTACACTTACAATGAATGTATTTTCCCATATCAGAAACAGCCTCCGAAGTGTGATGCAGGAGAATTTAACCCCATCTGTTCAGTGTTAGCAGTGATTGCCAGCTATGCAGTTTATTACCCTCAGAAATCCTTACATATTAAGGATCCCCTACACTTAAAAATAAACCTCTGCAAATGAGTTTATGAGCTTATGGACTCATTCTATCATAAAACTGCAGGTATGCTGACTCTTTTGTAGCTTTTAAAAACTGATGGGCATTACTTAACTTATTTAAATATTACCTGGGGACCAGGAATGAAGCCCAAAAAAGGTGACAGTGTTAAACAACAACAACAACAACAACAGTAATAATAAAAATCTTTCACTGTATGTTACTTAGACGATTCTGAATGATTTTCAACATCAACTTTAAAACCTGAAGGGTCCATGATATTTCTTTAGTGATACCCACAGCTGCTGTGTGTAAAGGATGCATACACTCCTGATGGGAGGCTGCTGCCTCTCCCTGCGTTATCAAAGGGCTCAGTAACCACTTTCAGGAACCCGCTCTGAATGGCCAGTTTTAGTTTAATGCCATCCAACCCCATGCAATGGTTCTGTTTCTGTTACCAGCAGAATGTTTGCCATGAGGACACACCAGGCAGCCCAGAGAGTGGCACTGCCCTGCACACCTGGGCCTGCAGCCTCGGCGAGCTGTAGGGAGGATATGGCACCCTGACCCTGCTAAAGCAACTGGCCATGCCTGCCCTGAGAGCATTAAAGCACCTTAAAAACACTGGCCAAACCTCCACTGGGCTCAGAACAGAAGGTTTGACCCCAAGCATCCCACAGCCCAAATGCTGAACAGTGCAGGGCACGGCAGGGAACCTCACACCCATTACTACTTCTTGGTGTGCATCTTTATTTCATCTTCTTCCCCACTGAAATGGGGGACTGAGCAACTTTTCTTCCCACAGTCACTCGTCAACAGCATGGACACACTCACATGGCTCATACACCTCTCCCTCTTGCACCTTCTGCAAGAACAAAAGGGAAAACTTCCCTTTTGGATCTTCTTTAACAACACCAGGGACATCGGTGATGGGTTAGGTGGAACTTACTGTGCATGAGAGACTGAGGTGGAACCCATTCTGTCAAACAGGGAGGACCCATCTCACCATCACGAAAATCTTCCACAGAATTTTTTAAAGCCCTGGTGCCTGTGTTATCTCTTAATACAATCAGAGCAATAATGGTCATGTTTATTTTGTGGTCAGTGAGATTTAACACTCCAATAATTCCTTTGTACAGAAAGGGGTGGTGACAGTTCTAATGGAAGACGTGTCCCGAGGTAATTCCATTTACTCTGGAAAGCTCAAGCATACTGTAGGTATTAAGTACTTTAATCCTGAAAGTTAATTTAAGAAAAACCAAACAAACATACATTAGGAGATTGTCCTAACCCCTTCAAGTGAAAAAGAAAAAAGTCAAAAGTGATGTGCTCGCTTGTCATAAACTCTTCAGTTTTATCATGCCAGGTTTAAAGCTCAGATAAATACACACGAGTGGGAGCAGAGTAAATCAAAGCAGCTCTTCACTCACCTCCTCTGATTGATTTCAGCCTCGTTGGTGGCGTTCTTCCCCGGCCCCCAGCTGTGCCGACGGAAAGGGGACAGCGGCCGCATGGAGCCACGCAGGACGGAGGAAGGAGTGGGCACGTCTGTGATGCTGTCCAGCTCCTCTTCCTTCTCTCCTCCCTCTGAGGAGCCCATGTTGGTGCAGCTGCCATCCAGGCTGTGCCTGTCCTTGGGCTGGGCGAAGCTCCCCGCGGGTGGGAAGGGGAGGGACGTGTCGCTGCCCAGGGATGAGTTCCTCTCCAGGGACGTGGTGTCATCTGCAGAGGAGCTGGAGCTGGTGACATCGCACGCAGACTGCTCCTCCTCAGGCTGCTGTGGGTAAGAAAAATTAAAAAGAAATTAAAAGTAGAATCATAGACCCGTTTGGGTTGGAAAGGACCTCTAAAGATCAGACAGCCCAACACCCTTGCCACAGGCAACAACATTGTTGATAAGATCAGGTTGTTCAAAGTCCCATCCAACCTGGCCCTGAATACTTCCAATGAAGTGAATACATTTAACATTTTAAATAAATGCAAATATTTTATATTTCACATGAGCTGAGGAATTTCTTAGTCAATGGCATAAGGCAAATTAGGCATCACAGAACTGGGACTTTTTGCTCTGGTTTCAAAAGAGGTTGAAATGCTCTGCAGAGTCATCTCTTCCACTCCACAAGACCCTGGTTGCCATTAACCTGGGCTCCCAGCTCAGGTTCTCTGCCTGCCTTCCTCTCCCCAATTCTGTATTTCATCCTGCACAGCAAATCCTGCTCCTCTCACCATTTCTAGCTAAACCTGTTATCAATCAAGGTGCCATAAAACTGCCAAAGGTTTACTGAGAGCAAGAATTGGGCAAGGGGGTTATCACAACTCCTGGTGACAAACTCCAGCCTCTCCTGTGGGACTGGGATGGGCTTGTAGAGCTCAAGGGCAATGCACTGTTCCACTGTATCATGAAACACAAAAGGGAGAATTACTCAGTAGCAGAAAACAGACAGAAAAAAATAAAAGCTTAATTCCCTGTCCCCAACTACTTTCCATTAAGCAGAAAGTTAATACCAGGGTTTGCAGCATTTTTCAAATCCAACTGTCATCGAAAAATACTGTTCTACAGGATCAGCTGCCTTGTATTAGAGCTTTTGAGTCATACTGTAATTTTGGGGTTTAGTTTGCTCCAAAAGCAGTATGTGGAAGCCAAACTGGTTCTCTCTGGCCAAAGGCCACATGCTGACCATACAGCCCCAGAAGAGCCCGTGCGTATTCCATGTTCCCTGTGGCCGCTGTAAAAAACACAAACATCTCTCTGACATCACCTCCAGTCTGAAATGGTGTTTGCCCCGAGGGACTGACATGGGAAGTTTCAATTTATCCTCCTGCAAAGCCCTGTGCTGTATCATTTAAAATAGTAACAGGCAGAGTGCTCTTTCAGGCCATACACAACAGCATTGAGCAAAGCCCCGGGGGTTAATTGTCCTCCCACAGTGGGCTCAGGGGGCTGGGCAGGAGCTGAGTGCTCCAGGGGCTGCAGGCTGTCAGCAAGGATTTGGCAGAAGACAACTGGCTACAAAATCCTGCTCTTGGAAGGGAAAGATGGGCATCAGACCCCACGGAGGGAAGGATGAGCAGGAGCGGTGTTAAACAGTCCAGAGACTTTTGTTTTTCTGTACTTTATACACACTACAAGGTATAACCTTTTTATTTAACTGAACAAAAAGAAACTGAGATATTAAAAAAATCTCCTAATCAAGTATTTCACTATTCATAGAGAAACCCTGCTGCAAGCTTAGCTTTTTTTTATCTTAGTTCAGTTTAACAGGTACACAATAATGTTCCTAAAATGGTTTAACTAAATGCTGCCACGCTGCTTCCCTTCTCACATCCATCAAAGGGAAACAAAGGAAAAAAAAAAGACAGCATCCACAGCACAACACAAAGTACAAGAACCTTTTAAACACAAAGTATTAAAAAACACACTAAAAATGCATCCCTCCAAAAACATTCACTTCATGTTAAGGTATGTCAAATATTAATGGTGAATTTTGGAAAACTGTGTTCTGTAAACTAGTATTTAATTGGATTTGATACATTTGAATAGGGAGTTGAGGTTTAAAGAAAAGACAACTGAAATGGAAGCCCTGTGAAGTTTTTGATGATGTTCAGCATTATTCAAGATAATCTGATATTTGTGTGAGTCATGATGAGAGCTTACTGAATTGCTTAAATACAGACAAATCAAGTAGTCATTTTGTGGTTAATACTCCTACAGTGGAGGAAACAGACTGCCACTTTTCTAAGACATGAAAATACTGTCAGACATTAGATCAGACTGGATGGAGCTTTGGAGCAACCTGGTCTAGTGGAAGGGGGTTGGAACGAGAGGCGCTTTAAGGTCCCTTCCAACCCAAACCATTCTGTGATTCTGGGACTGGGGCAGCAGAGCAGGAGAGGAGAGAACTGACTTCACCCCATCAGCTGGGCCATGTATGGGACAGTTTGGAAACTTTCAATCTGGATGCAAATCTAGTAACAACAGCACGGAACACCAAATTATATAGGGAGGAATTAGAGTAAAAAGAGGAATTTTTATTTCCCAGATGAGAATACTGCTGCAGTTTGAAATGCAGAACAAAACCCACTTCCCTAACAAGGAAGATTTAGGGGTTTTATCGCAAAATGCAGTTCAAGGAGATATTTGAAAAAAGGGAAATACATTTGGTCCATTTTAACTTTTACCTTGAGCATTCGACTGACAACAGAACACAATAAACACTCCCCTTGAACTTGTGGCCCATGCTTATTCTTCTAAAAATATTCTGCTGTCATTTCAATGATTTTTTTTTTGAAACAAAGGAAAACAGTTAATATGAAAGAGGACTCTGTCTGAAAAATGCCAAGTGTGGCTGACACATCTAAAACATCTATATTGTAGTCAGCACTGCAAAATAGTAGCTATCTGGCCAAGTGCCAGTAAATATGCATTGCTCTTTCATCCTATTTGAGTAAGAAAATACATGTTTGCAGAACAGAAAGTGTTCTTTTCTTACAGGAAAAAGGAAAAATTAAAGAAATGCTCATTTTCTTCAGGTTGAGTGTGCTGGATTGCACCTCAGTGAAGTCAAGCCTTAATTGTGACCATAAACCTTGTGGCCAAAAAGAGCCTTTACAGACATTTGCTAATGGGCATTTTCTTTCCTCAATATTTGCTGAGAAGCTTGTAAGAAAAAATAAGATAAGGTGTAAAAGTGAGTATTCTGAAAAAGGACATGTATTTCTTCATGAATAGGGATAACAGAAACCACTGGGATGGTGGCGATATAAGATAACTTCTTCAACTAAATCCCTTCACTGTAGGAGGTCTTGATAAGGGGAATTAAAATGTTCTTTCAATCATTTCCATGATGACAACATGCAAAGTGCTGAGACACAAACTTTCTCTGTCCCCTGACCTTCAAAGACATTAAAGGTGTTAGAGTATTTTAAAAAAGAAGATCAAAAAAATTAAACCTTGGAATCCTGAAGTTTATTTGAAATACCATTCCACTAAAAGAGTCAAAACTTTTAATTTGCTTGATATAATCCAGCAGAGTAATTTTTTATTTGGATTTACGTATGGCTCCAGGTTCCCTAAAACTAATGTCTATAGGGCCTCCTATCAATTATTTATCATAACTTTTAGGATTTGGAGTGGAGGTGAAAGCCTTTCCCTTAGAATTTTTATTCCTTTGGGTTTGGTTTTTTTTTTTGTACAGCTGTTGGGGTTTTTTTGTTTGCTTTTTTTTTAAGAGATACAATAACTCTGAAAAAATAAACGCAAAACATTTCTGTATTCATGTATTTTCTTGGAGCAAACCAAAACAAAGGCAGAAACTAAACAACATTCAAGACATTGAGTTGCAACCCCTTCCTTTGGCAATGATCTGTGGGTTCCTGACTCCCTTCATCTGAATCATTTCCCAATAAGCACATTACAAAGCTTCCCAGTAATGCTGGACTTCAGTGGCTGGTTAAAAGTCAAGATGAGCAAAGCGCATGGGCTCCACCCCAGGATGTTGCCAGATGATTGTGAGAAATGACCTTATGCAGCATTCATCATTCAAGAAGGAGGATGCTGCCCAGATGGTTGTCTGGGACAGCGAGGGGTAAAGCAGATGATGAGGACATGAGAACAAAGTGCTGATTAAAAAAAAAAAAAAAAAAAAAAAAAAA
>WEKY01046625.1:490143-572565 GCA_013390045.1 Picathartes gymnocephalus
GGGAGGGGAGAGAATCAAAATACTGAAGCACTTGAAATGCAGAGTTATTGGAGATGGTGACACACCACACAGCTCCCTGCTAGTCAAGTGCTGCAGCCATGTGCTAACAATGACTCACAGCACAGTCACTGCACAGTTTCTTTAATTTATGTGTTTTCCCCATCCAGGCCAGGATGTCAAAAACAGGGAGAAAAGGAAGGATAGAAAAGGAGAGGTGAGGAGAACAGCTGCTGGTCTGGAGCTGCCCTCCGCCCAGGGCTCACCTGGAGACTCCCGCGTGCGCTTGCGCTCCAGCAGGGAGGAGTCGGGACATGGCTCCAGCGGACACCAGCTCTCACGGTTTATCTGCAAAACACATCACAGCACATCAGAGAAAGGCCACTCTCACCAGCAGTCCTGTTAGTCTCTTCTCCAATGTCCCTCTGCATCAACCAGAATACAAAGTTATGGCTTAATTTTTTCCCAATAATAAAAATGTCAAAAGTAACACACGATTTCACTTTTTTTTGCATCACTAAACAAACCATTAGAATATGCCAAAACCCTTTATTTCTCCGTGGAAAATTTGATTTGAAGGAGGCTCCCGCTTAAAGAAGGAGTTCAGAGGGAGGATGAGTCAGTGTTTAAGCTACTAGTAGAGGACTGGACTTGGCTTCAAGTCCCACCTCCACTTGTAGCAGGACTGCAGGAAAATACTCTTCTGCTTTATGCCTCAGTTCACTACCTACAGAATAGAAATTCCTTAACACCCATAATGCTGTACTGATAATTAGCACAGAGATAGCAAAGTGCTCTGATGATGTGGAATCGAGGGTTTGGGAAGTGCCCAGGTCATGGTGAGAACCAGAAGCACTTCGGGCTTGCATTAACTGAAATGATGATGATAGAAACACCCATTTTAACACTAAGACACATCAGACACATCACATGGTTTATTTCAACATCAGCCCTTATCACCTCACCCCGTCCTTCACCCTTTCCATGACTCCCAGTCTTTCAGCAAGGATGACTGATCTGTTCTCAGCCTCCTCCTCCTCCCTTTGCCTGTGCTTTCATCTTCCTCTCTCGGGTTGCGTTGTCCAACATTTTGACTCTGAAGTCTGCTGGAGTATCCACAACCCTTGCCTCATCCAACATTCACTTCCCATCACTTTTGTCTGCAGCTGGCAGACTCTGAAAGCCCCTTTACTCCCTCTGCCGTTTCTTTGAGCCAAATGCCTTTGCTTACTGCCAAATGCATGCAAATCTCACCTGTCTCACATCACAAAACTCAGAAGTTATTTCCCCTCCTGACCTGCCCCAACACACAGGCTCTCATATATTAGGTTATAGCTAAAAGAAAGCTACTGAAATGGATGATTTTGTTTGATTTTATATGTCAGGTATTTCTCCTACCCTCTCTCTGGCTTTCCTTCTATCTCTTGAAATAATTTCCTTTCCTCTCTTTCAAATAGCAAATTTTTACTAGTTACTTTTTACCTCTGGTCCCATGTTCAAATCTCCTCCATGATCCTGCTCTATTTTTGCAGTTCCTTGCTGGATTCCTATCCCCTCAATGTTCTCCTTTGTCCTGTGTTATGAAATGCACCGGTTTTGCCTTCTTATTCTTTATTTATTTTAATAAATTAAAACCAAGCCTCTCCTACCCTTGACCTGATGTGCTGCTTTGACTAATGACCCACGTCCTTGTTTCCTCTCTCAGTGAGATCATGGAATGTGTTACTGCAGTCCTTGGCTGGCTCCTCCCCTGCCCATCACCCGAGGGGCTCCTGCCAGGACCTCTGCTCACCTCCCACTCTCCACACCACAGAGGCAAACCCTGCACTCCCCCAGACCTGGCAGCTACTTGTTACAGCGCATTTTTCTTCCTCAGCTTTTGTCCTTTTCCATACTTGTGCAATGACAAAATGGGGTTGGGAGGGCCTTTGACAGGTCAGCTAGTCCCTGTCTGCTGCGCCAGGTTGGGCTCAATTATCATCTGAGAGGTCCTAATCCAACGTGTCCTTAAAATCCTCCAGTGGAGAGGATGCCATGACCTTCCCCAGCCAGGAGTTCTTGCTGACAGAGACAGGGAAGGAACAGAGAAGTTCTGAGAGGGAAAAATGAACAGGAGTGTCCCAGGAGAGGTGAAGGAGATGTTGAGCTCTACCAGAGTCGGGTCTCAGGGTGACCTCAGTGCATGTCCCACCTGGATGTTCCTCCTATCTCCACAGAATTTTGCAGGCTATTTTTCTTTGTACACTTTGTAGCACTTACTCCCTGACCCTGCTCATACGTCTGCATTACACAGATATTCACCCAAGAGCCCATCACACCCCTCTATGTGCACACATCGAAGACCCCAGTGTTCCCTGCACCTCTGCCCCACACACACCTGAGTACCCATCTTCTCCCATTTACATACAGAATATCTATATTAAATGAGAGGTAGCGAGGAAAAGAGAAGCAGTCTTCAGCCCAGAAAGGATTTGTAAGCAAAACTTCAAAACAGTATTTTTTTTGCTTTCCAAAGTGACATAGGGATGTTGCATTTTAACTGTTGCATGAATAGTGGGTCATGTTCTGATTCTTTCAACAGAAAATACTCCCTGTTCTCAGTGAGGCTGTGTGGTATCTAACCTTAGCATCTAAACTTAGTTGCAGAATTTATTCTTTTTTTAGTCTTAAAAGAGCTGCAAAGTCAATAAATATCACTTTATGACTGTGAAGTCAATAAATATCATGCTATTATTCTTTTCTCTCTGGACAAAGCAGAAGAAATTTACACCACACTTGAGTATATTTTATTAAAGGCAAATCTAGATGCTGAGGCTGAACACACAGAGAAGGACAAATGCAAATGTGCTCAAGTCCACACAAACGAAGGAATGACCCATTTCAGATACAAAACCAAATTCTGTCTCCTTCTGACTGACTTGCACCTTCCTCCTTCCTTCTCAAGAAGAGTCTGACCCTTCTTAATTTTAAACAAATCTCCATCAAATTCAAAGGAATGACTCCTGATTTATACTGATATCCACTACTGAAAATCAATAATTAAACATCCCATTCAATAATTAGCAGTAAGAAAGCAAAATAGGAAGAGGTTCAAGCTGTCTGTTGAATAAGCCATATTAGGCTGAATTAACATTATATATTTTCCTTTAATAGAACCAATTGAGTCATTCACTGAAAATGCATTATAGACACTGGCATTTTTTCAAAAAAGATTTGAGCATTTTTCCCCTTTCCCAGCCAGCTCTCTCCTCAGCCCTGTGGCTTTGCCAAGTATTGAAAACGTCTGCTTTTCTCTATTAAAAAAAGTAATGAGAGAGTAACACTGAGGTTTAAGATGCTGCTTCAGATATACTTGACTATGTACAAAATAGAATATTAGAAACTAAATATTTATCTCAGTAGCCCTAATTCAGGAAAAATAATAATCACCATCAAAACAAAAACAAAGGAAATCACTACTGTATACAAGTATTCCCCAGGCCAAAACGAGCCCAGACAGACTTTGAGGGAGGTTTACTGCATGCTCTCAGGGAACTGGGTGGTCCATAGATACTCAAAACACAAATCCCACTATCCACAACCCAACACTGAGTACTGGGATCCCCCCTCAACACCCAAATTCTGCTTGTGTTTATTCAGGACTAGTGACTAGAGGTACAGACAGTAAGAGCTAGAGAGGAAGTTGCCTTTATAAAACCACCTGACCATCAGGAGCTGGGGAATGCACCAGTATGGAGAGATTTTAAATGAGGCTGCCTTGGGATTTTGCAGACACATATGCATTACATGTGAGAAGATTCCTCCCTTTTCCCCCCAGTTTCTTGTTTTGCTGAGAGAAGCCCAAGGACAGGACCACAGGCTGGTGGCCACAGAGGATGATGAAGCCCCACACCTTCTTGCTTGCCCACACTGATTATAGCTCATTGATTCCAGCCTTCCCAAATCTCTGCGGCGGGAGCAGAGGATGTAGTGCTGTTCCAGAGGCAGAGGGAATATGAAACAGCCTCTGGGAACAGAGTTTCAATACACAGCTTTTGAAGAAATGCCAGGAGAGAACCAGCTATTTTTCCATACAGAAGCCTGAATGTGTTTATCTGCAGCTCAGACACAGAATGAATCATGGAAGCACATCCCCAGGCACCAAAGACTGAATCCCAGAGGATTTTCTGTTTGCCTGTGAAACACCAGCAGGCTAAATGTTCAAAGAGGCCTCTAGGACACCAGCTGGAGCTACAAGCAGCAGATGGTTCCACTGCTCTTTCTGGGCACACACAGGTATTTCCTGACTCTCGGGGACATCTTCCTGCAGACTCTGAACTTAAACTTGATGTGACTTAATGCATAAGAAAAGGACAGTGCTGGACAAGCTGTGAGACGTCCCGGGCTGAGGTGTTCTCTGTCCTGCAGGAACAGTGAGGGAGCCCAGACTGCACTCCAGGCTCTTCCTTCCTCTCCCCTTGGTCTTGGACAAGGAATTATCTAATCCACTCCAGTGTGGTGCCTGCCCATAAAACCAGGATCAAGACCTCCTTCTCAAAGATGCTCCAACAGTATCCAAGGCAGAGCCTTGTGGTGGAGGCTCACCAGGAACAGGCACCTCGGGGGCCAGGGACTACCTGGCTCCTGTGTACCTCTCCTACTCTTCTAGCACGGAAAAGTCCTATTTCTCTTTCTCTGGTTTTATTTTAACTCTTCCTGTTTTCCATTTCAGAATAAAAAGAACACACTGACCTTTCAGGAAATCTTTCACTATTGCAAAAGTTTGCACTTGTCAACCTCACTGGTCGTGATATAAATCAACATCTCCAGAGCACAAGGAACCAGATGACTTAACTTTCATTTCCTAGCAGATCCCTAGAGATTCATCTTGCCTCCATATTATTTTAACTTTGTCTTAAATTTGCAAGTTTCCATTTTTCTCCTTTTATTTTCCCCAGCTTCCAGACTATGATCTACCTTGCAGCTAAAACCAGATCCTACTGCACATAGGAAAATATTTAGGAGAGTAATTGTAGCTTGCTTAGCGTATCATTAAGTACTTGTGCACCATACTGAGTAATATCCATTTTAAATATCCACTGTAGAATAAAAGTAGTAGAAAAAAGGAATCCTCTAAATTCAATTATAACCAATTTCTTTCATAAGCAGAAATGATACAATGTTTTTTTAAAAAGTTCTATATTGTAATTATTTTCTAGGACTTTCATGTTCCTGTAAATTTCCTATAGGAATAATAAATTTGCACACATAACTGGAATTCAATGCTTATGCTGACCAACTTTTAACTTTACAAATTCATTTACAATGAAATTATCCAGTTGCCTGCAATTCCTGCACTAGAAACTAAAGCAACACTTGATTTACCCCCTTCACAAAAACCACCTTTCAAGATCTTCCAAAACACTTTGAAAAGGAGCATGAAGGATGGGGCATCTGGGGAAGGAATTTCCACTGTTTTCCTTCAACATCTGTTGCTGCAGAAGGACTCCATACACACAAAACTCACATCAAGAGCAACAATCACTGCTTTGGCAATCATCTTGCCAGACAATATTAAGAGCAGACATACCAATTTGCTTGCAAATTCCAGATTAATTTTTTGTTTAAATTATTTTGGTAATCTCGCTGTGCATTTTCTTAGCTTTGGGGGAAGATATTAACAGGCGGATGCAGAACACAAAGACATTCTCAAATATATGCCCAAAAGGGAAAACACTTGTATTTCTGCAATGATTTCTATGGAGATTTTTCTTCTAGCAGTGTGAATATGCTACACTGAGTCTTTTACCTTTACAGAACTGGTGACACCATATCAGGGCAACATTTTTACAAGGAGGTCCAAACTGACCTCGCTCATAGCAACAAGCCAGCAGTGCTACAGAAAACTGTACTAAAGGATTTCACCAAAAAAGGCTCCAACAAGCACAAGACATGGTACATGACTGAATAAATTAGCTCTTGCTCATGGTGCAAGAGCAACAGTAAATTCCTAGAGTGCATTTATCCCCCTGGCAATGTCCCAACTGGGAAAACGAACGTGTGCCCCAAGTACATTTTCCAGCCTTTGGCACTGGGATGTTCTCCACCAGCAAAACTAAAAGTCAACAGACTTTAATAAAGCTTTAAAAATAACAGCATTGGCTTTGCAAAAAAAAAAAACCAAAACCAAAGAACACCTCTTTAATATGGGAGCAAAATTCCCACAAACTCTATGTGCCTAATGTGAAAACACAATAATTGCATTTAAGTTGCCCTTCCAGTTGTAACTCTACATGAAACACAAACAGAAAAACTCAAAAACTCTCTACATCATTCTAAAGACACTTCTCTCCTTCTGTCCTTCAATGACCAGAACAGCATGGACAGATGTAGGATTAAAGTTCAGTCATTTAGGCCCAAAGTTCGATGGACAATGCATACCCATCAGATGGGGACAGAACAGAGTTCATCTGCTTCCCCCAGAACAACCCCAAAGAAGGAATGAACTTGCTTATGTGTCAATAAAGAAGAAAAAGCTTCAACATACAATGGAAGGAAGCCTAGTTCCAGCTAATTTAGGGACTTCTCCATACACTAATTTTAACTTAGGATGCTGTAAATGGCACGTGCCTTAGGTGGGCAGGGTTAATTCCAGAGGATTTTCCCTGCTGCTGGAGTAAAGCTACCAGAGCAGCCAGTAAGCAGAACAACTAATTAATAGTGCTGTCCCTTTAATTTCAAAATATCTTGATTAATTATTAATGCTGTTTTTAATGCTATTAATAATGTTCTGATCTTCAACTGGAAGTGGAATGGGATCAGTTCATCTGAAAAGCAGAAAAATCAAACCTCACTGTCCCAGCTGTGAAACAACTTACTCCTTGTGCCTACCCTTAACAGCTTGAGCATTCACATACAGAGGTGAAATGCAGATACAGGCAAAAACTGTTAGAAAACATTCCCAGCTGTGATTACTCAGTCTCCCATTCCCAAGGCAGGCTCAGTTCTTACTTTGTAACACTTCAAAGCACTGCCTGCTCATCCCCACTTGAACGCCTGTCTGACTTCACATGTATTTGCAAGGTGCCAGCCAGTGTGGTTTTCCTATCCTGTCCCTAGATAGTTTTATTTGTGGTAGAAGGCACAACATAAAAATGAGACAGGGCTGCCAAGGCACACATGGGCACACTGAGACTTCCCATTTTGGGCTTGCAATAACATAGCACAGACTGCTTTACCCTGCACGTAGCTGCTCAGAGCTCAGCAAAATGTTCAGACAAGCAGACATCCCACACGCCCCACAGCTTCTCCTTCATCTGCTGCAACACAAACCCAGCAGCAACAATGACAGCAAATTTTTATGTCATTTCTCTGCATCATCCAGGCTTCCCTGCATAGTGGCAAACCCTAAGTTCAGGATCCAAGTTCATCAAGTTTGCATTGCTGCAGCAGCCAGTAAAGGACACAGAATCATGGAATCATAGAATGGTTTGGGTTGGAAGGGACCTTAAAGATGATCCCATTCCAACATCTCTCCCACAGACAGGGACAACTTTCCTGATTGCTCAAATCGCCACCCAACCTGGCCTTGAACACCTCCAGGGATGGGGCATCCCACAGCTTCTCTGGACAAGCTGTGCCAGGGCCTCACGTCTCTCACAGTAAGGAATTTCTTCCCTAGGATGAAGTCCTACCTCCAACAGGGGCTGGGACACTGCTGGTAACTGGCTGCCTCTTGCTTTTTCCTATGTGGAGAGGAGGATGAAACTATGCTAAAGCCAAAAATAATTGCGTGCATCAACCCTCAAAACTGTTGAGGTTCATTTTTTTCATAACTTCACAAGCCACTGTTTCAGGCACAATCTAAACATGGAAAATTTGAGCCTCAAGACAGTGGCCCTTCAGATGACATGTGGATTGCAAAATAATGGGTAGGAACCAAAAATTCTTTTGTGACTGTATCTAAGAAGGGATGCAATCAACGCAAATATAATCTCATCTATAAACATTTAGTACTCAAAATGGCATAAGATCTTTTCACCACTTGTTCCCGTTGTCCTTTTTCAGCAGCTGATTTTCTTTCCTTTGTCATGACTGAGTCACCAAACCTGGAAGTATTTAAAAGATGAATAGACGTGGCACTGAGGGACATGGTTTAGAGGTACATTTGACAGTGCTGGGTTAATGGCTGGCCTTGATGATCTTAAGGGTCTTTTAAACCTAAACAATTCTATGATTACTGAGTTCCCTATCTTAAAATGAAGCAAAGATCATATTCATCTTCCACTCAATGAAATGACAGCTTGTCTGAGTCAACCTGCAGCCAAACTGAAAGCTGTTTGGTGCTTTGCAGCTATCTTGTTAAAATTTCATCAGCTCAAACACTCTTGATGACTCTGATTTGGGTTTGCTTTTGTTCTAAGGACATTTACTTGCCTTTCAATATTTAAGAAACCCTGCCCTCTTAACTCCCTAAAATACAATGGCCTAGATAAGGTACAGTTTTATTTCAGTATTTTAATGAAAACCAAACCCAAGAGAAACCCCACCCCCAGCTCCCTCATTAAGGGCCTGATCCAACTCCCATTAACGTCAAGAGATGATCTGCCACTGACGCACTCGAGAGCTGGCTTGGAGCCCTAGATCATCAAAATTTAATTTCATCTACCAGTTATGTTATAGAAACCAGAGAAAACATGAAGAACGACTGAAAATTGAGCTAGAGTTGATTGTAGCTGTAGCTGCCATCGGCACCCTCCTATTTTAAACATCTGCAGGCTGTACAGCCCATGTTGGGAGCAGCAATGCGTGCACACATGCACACATATATGGACACTGAGTCATTTGCAGGAACAGACAGTATAACCCACAGTTCTGAAACTCAATTAGGAAAATACCAGTTGGAGCTAACAAGAGCCACATTTTGTTATAAAATCTAAGCTTTGCTGAATAAAAACTAATTTAAGGAACTGATGACATCAGAAATACTGAAGTTGGATAATTCTAGTGAATTGTATTTCGATCCAGGCATTCAGATACTCTTCATAAAGAAAAAGATTGTGCTTTTTATTGGCAATCAAGATTGTCAGGGGTACCAGGTCTCCTGCCTAGAATTAAGCAGCAGTCCTTTCACAGAAGTAGAGTGTGCACAGTACAACAACATTTTTAATGACTCATACAGTGTCTAGAGACTGAATACCATGGGATTCAATCCTCAACCAGCATCAGTAACATAAAAGTTCTAAAATACTCAAAAAACTTGAGCTGGTAGAGAAAACAACTTACACCTATTTGTGCCAGCAAAAACCAGTGGGTACACTGAATTAAAGGAAAGCACTTTCATTCATAAACAAAGAAAGTTAACAAGAGCTAGATCTATTTTAGTGCAGATAAAGTAGAACAAGAAATAATTGAAAATAAATTTTTTATATATTCTTGTCATGACTTGGAAACAAGAGCACGAACCAAAAAATCATAAAAAAGGAAGCCATATGATCATGTAGAATCCCCCTGCTTCAGCTAAGAAGAGAAAAGAGAAAAAGGGAGAGGGAAAGGAAATGCTCTTCCAGCAGTTAAGATCTCTGAGTTGGACTGTGTTTTGCAGTCCCTCTGGCTTCTCTCCTATTTCCATCCACTCTGCCAGGAAACTGCTGAAGCTCCACAAAGCTGTTACAGAGACAGGACATTCCCAGACTGCCATTGTGCCATTTGGTGGAGCACTTGCTAATTTTAGATTAGAGGAGGAACACACTGGGACAATTAGCCAAGAGCCACTCCTGATTCTTGCTCCAACCCATCCTCAGACAAAATCACACCCAAACAACAAGACTGACAGCAGCCCCTCTAACACAAACAAAAAACAGAGGCAAAGGAGGATCCACCATGCCTTTTTTTGGAAGAATGCATCTTTTAGGGAACATGTGCCTTTCAACTTCAAAAGCAAGCACTGGAGATGGAAACCCTTTCCCCCACACACAAAAAACCCACCTGACATTTCAAACCAGGGACTGTTTAAGGGCAGAGGGCCGGGAAGATGACCAGGGAGCTCTCCCAAAGAGTGCATGCCAGAAGGGATTATGTAGTTGCAAAGATAATAATATTTAACATGATATGGTTTGATAACACTCAAAACCATCTCCAAGCTGAAGGGCAAGAGCTCTTCCACCTGTCCCTCCCCTCTGCATCATCCCACTGGGGACAGCAAAGAACAGCTCGATCCCCCAGAGACAGGGAAGGAAACCCACAAATAAACAATATACAGACATCATACCTTTAACAACACAACATCTACAGTCCTGTCCACCTTGGAAATGTCGCACAGGCTGTATCGCCTCTTGTGGCGTTCGTACATTTTGTCCAAAAAGCCAGGAGCGGAGGAGCAGCGCCCACCATGAACCCTGGGCTGACCACAGCCCCAGACCTCTCACATCCGTGCTCAGAGGAGTCCCCGTGTCTCAGCCTGCCCGAGCTTCTTAACAGGAAAACGAAAATCCCAGCACTGCGCCCGGCTGATAAAGTCTTCTCGGAACAGATTTGCTTATACAGGCAACGCAGGAACTTATAGCAAACAAAAGATATTTGAAGACAGCTTTATACATATAGGATTATTTTTTTTGCGATTGCTAAGAATGGTATCAACCTTCCTGTTACAGTAATAGTAATAAAAAACTGTTTTCCAGACAACTTTGATATCCAAAAAGCACCAGAATGAAAATCCTGCCCGAAAAGAGAACAAAAACCAGATGTGTGCAGCAGGAACACTGACGCTCCAAGTGGAAAGGCAGAAGGTAGGCTCGACGGGTCTAATTCAGGAAAAAAACAAAACCAAAAAAACCGCCAATCTCCGTATCCAACGCAAATACTGTCACCAAAGTGTTTTGTTTTTCATGCCCTCATGCACTGAAAGAAACAAACAAAAAAAAAGTACTTTCCTTCTTCTGAGTCAGTCCACTGTTCACCGGGCAAGACGGCTTGGGTCTGCATTAAGTTTAAATTTCTAATGACAGCACAGGGCAAAAGGAAAGAAAATAATGAAATAAAGCCACTCCCTCCTGATTTGGGCTGGGACGTCACTGCTTGCCTTTTTAGTCCTGCACCAGTGTTCTCCCGGCTTTCAAATTTGCTTTGCAGTTGTGGGAGCATGATTCAGAGAGAGGAAAAAAAAAAGAGAGGAGGGAGTGGGGGAAGAAAAAGCAGCAGCTTTTCTTTGCCAGCCTCTTCCACCTCTGGCTGCAGGCACTTGCTGTGTTTGCTCGGTCCAAAATGAGACCGAGAGCAAAGGCACGTGTTTTTCAAGAGGTAAAAAGACTCTTCTTACTCCCCCAGGCCAGGTGAATGAAAGACAGTTTCAAGGTTAATGCTTTCCTAAACCAGGAATGGAAACTTATGATTTAATCAGTGCAGATGGAAAAAAAAAAAAAAGGGGGAAATCAGTCATTTACTTTATTCTTGGGTTGTTTGTAACACTGAGCAAAGATCTCAGCAACTAGTTGTCCAGAAAATACAATCTTCCCTCTTCTATACTAGCCTAAAAGGCAGGGCTTTTTTTCTTGGAGGGGGGGGGGGAACCAACCCTAAAGTTTTTGTCTTTCTAATGCTGGGCCAGCCTAAGTCTCTCTGCTCTCAATAGCTCATTCACATCAGCTGGGCCCTGCATGCTCACTGCCACATGGTTTCCTGTTTTCAAACTGCCCCCTTGCAGCCCCCTCTGCTTTCCACCCCACCCTGACCTCTCCAGGGATGAAATCTTTCCATACTTCCCTGGCTTTAGACACTCTCTCATTCACCGATTCAAAAGGGAATGGGGGCGGTTCAAAATGAAAGGGAAAAAAAAAGACAAGAAAAGGGGAAGCAGAGTTTTCAGTGACTGGGAGTTTGTAGCAACCAGAACTTGCTGCTTTGCTGGACAGAAAAGCTGAAAATGCAGCAATTTTTAATCCCAAGCTACAAAGCAGGAAACGTAGAATTGGAAACAGCACTTATCAACCCAAGGTTTAATTGCCGATCTCCAAAAGCCACCCTCAGCAGTGCTGGGAGTACTGGCCCACCTCCTGCTGCTGGGATTTGCTCCACTCCTGGAGCTTAGTTAGGGAGTTGTAGGTCTTTCGTCCAGTCCTGCAGGGTGGTCCCGGTTCCCTGGTTGTATAAGGAGATTTGTGGCCACCAGCTCAAACTCTGGCAAAGGTGACTCAAACCCTGCAGCCTACTGGAACAGATAAAACACAAGTTCTTGGCATTTGAATGCCAAGATGGGTCTTCCAAAGGATATCTAAACCCATCTGCTACAAGCAAGCACTCCACATTCTCTCTTCCCAGTTCTACCCAGTCTTCTGACTGCCCAAGCACACTGCACCACAACCTGCCTGTGAGTAACACAGGAACCAACTCCCCTCCGTGCCTGTTTGGTAAAACACCAAAAAACGGGAGTTTACAGAACCACCACGTGCTATTGTGAGCTCCTAGATGTGACACCCCAATCTATACAGTCAGGTTACACAAAAGCACAGCTACCCTACAGATTTAGCAGACTCAGAAAGCACGTGAAGGGCACCTTTTCCTGAGACCTGGTGACACAGTGGCCAGTCCTGACACAAAGGTCTGCCTTGGGCATGGCTCCTGAGTGTGTCCTCAGGGCTGGAGCTGGCTGGGACTCGCAGCTGATGAGCTGCTCCTGGTGAGGGACACAGGTACACTCTTACCTGGTCAGTGCCAGGGTCTCCCCACACTTTCCTTATGCTCCAGTCTCGCCCTCACATCCCAAAGCTTCATCTCCACCACATCACCAGCTGTACTGAGGAGGATTCCTCTACAAGGCTGTCTTACAGCTGCAATCCCTGGCTCAAGATCTCAGCCAGTGACTCTGTTCTCTCCAACAACGAGCAGAGCTTCTGCTTTCAGTATTAGGACACACACAATGTGGTTGTACTGTGGGGACTTTCTGGAGCCAACAGTTTTCTCCACAAGTAATGAATCCCAGCAGTCATGTGCCCATCGAGATGAGGAATCAGAAATGGCTGTGACAGCATTCCAGCCCTTCAAACACTACTATAAAAGGCAGGGATTTCCTCAAATCTAAATTTACAAGACAGGAACCCATAAACAAAGTATGTGAATTTAGTTCAGGTGTAGGACTTTGCAACATTACAGTGTTTACTGATGCTATAATGTTGCATTATGGAGCACCCTTTTTTTTTTTTTTTCAACTGATACAGCAGATAGATTTGTTTTCAAATCAATTTAATTACAGTTGCTGGTGTATCCAGCCAAGATTTATAGAAGCAACAACTGTAGAGCTCTGCTCAGACACTCCGTTTAACACACTTCACCTCTGATCTGCAGAGTTCCTCTGGCAATCAGAAAGAGGTGTCCAGCTGCAGGGCTCAAGCAATGCCCACCATGCAGAGGGGGTGAGCATCCCTGTGACTGTTCATCTTCCACAGAGATGCAAGATGGGTCCAGCTTGCAGCTACATCAACACCCAGTCTTTTGTGGCTCACATTATCTCACCCTTCTTGCAGGTAAGGGGAAATGAGAAACATCTCCAATCAAAGCAGATGGAAGACTCGCTGGGAAACGTGCAGCCTTCGCAGAAGGAGGCCAATTTTCCTGAGCTATAACACAAGCATTTCAGGATGGCCAAAAGCCACAAGTAACACAGTGTGTGCTTTCATGGGACAGCAGGGAACAGAAAGCTCATGTGGAAGGCATAGACAGGTGGAGAGAACCAGCCAGGGAAGCTACCAGACCCACGCCAGGCTGGGTGACTCTGGGCACAGGATGTGTCCCATGACTTGGTGCTGTGAATCAAGATGATGAACTGCCTTAATCCATAATTATGTCTCTTGATCTAGTAAAGGCTGTCCATTGAACTCCTCGAGTCCCCTACACCTTCAGCCACAGAGGGAAAGAATCAACATAAAACAAGAAAAAATAACCCCTTCTCTCCCTTTTATTTTTAAATTTAAGCCTTCAAATCCCTAATTTGTTCCAAAAATTTTTTCTGTGGTTATGTTCCTGGCTCACAGCAAAGATCAGGAGGCCAAGTGATGACTACAGACACCTGAAGACCATCTCATCTTCATTTCCAGACTTTACTGCTGAAGCAGGGGGCGGGGAGAAAACATAATATAAACAAATAGAAGATAACGTGCCAGACACACTCTCCCCTGGGAGACCATCACACTCTTCCCACATTAGGTGGGGCTTTTGCAGCATTGTTTCAGGCTAGAAATCTTGCCTTGCACACAGCCTGCCATCCACACAAGCATGTCGGGCAGCACAGAACAGAACTCAGCCTGAACGGAGCAGAACAAAGGTTTCCAGTCTCTTTTGTCCAGCTATTTAAGGCCGTCCTTGAATGCCATACAAGTGTTTAGACAGTATATAGTATTTATACTCTGAAACACAATGAAATAGATGATCAGAAGATAAAGATTAAATTAAAGAAACCCTACTCTAACAAGTAAATAATTCTCTCATTTTTTTGTGAGTTGCTCAAAATGGAGCAGAGATGTGAGCAGCAGCGCTGGCCACCGGCTGCTGATGCGACAGTTCTGGGCTCCTTATTGAAAACATCTGGAAGCTCTGAGCTGCTTTGTGCAGACAGGAGTTTGAAACTATCCAATCATTTCATATCCAAACCCAAGTCCAGCGCTGCGGATTTCAAGGGAAGGAAAAGAGGGGGAAGAAAAAAAGTCACTTGATCACACCATATAATCTGTAACTCATCCAGATAAAACTCCTCCTCCTCCTCCACCCACTAACAGGCCTCTTAATGACAAGGAAATCATGGTTATCCTGAAACAGACTGAACTATTGCTATCTGTTTCAAATTACTTTTGCCATATCGTTATGAAACACTGCAATGATGCAATCTGCAGAAACACTCAGGCATATTAACTTTTTTAACCACGGCTCTGATAGGAACTAATGGAGCAGCAGATGAAAGTCAAAAATTCTCCCTGTTTTAAACAAGGCAAAACACACTTTAGGGCACTAAAACGAGGTGATAATAAATTCATCAGACAGTAAGACAGAAGAATTACAATTTCAATTGCTCTTTTCTTAAAAGAAAGTAGCTTTTTGGGAAGGCTTTCTAAAATTTTACATTTCTGGCACTTGCAAGGATAGACAAAACAAATCGCTTTTTTCCTAAAACTAAGTAAGGCAAAGGAAATCTGCACTCTAATGCTGCAAAGCCTGTAAGAGGAGCACGTCCAGTCTGGAAGGGAGAGCACATCCATCGTGTCTGCTGGGAGGGAGGTCAGCACCATGTGAGACCAGACCGAGACAGACACTCATATGTGGATTTTCAAGCAGACCAGGCTGCTGCTGACCCCAGCGAGCACTCACACCACAGACCTTGGTCAAGAGCCCCGGATGTTAGGTAAGGCATTTCTCATGTTTGCAGGAGCACTGCAACACTGAGAGGAGTTTTCTGGCCGACCCAGTCCTACCATGCCTGTCCATCTGCATCCCTGTGGGGTGGTGGTACTTCGGTCCAAAGCTGCATCCCTCTGGCCATGGCACAACCCACCAGTGCCACACCAAGCCACAAGTGGCTCCAAAAGGCTGGCTGTGATTTTGAATTCCCCTGTGAGGTAGGGAGGAGTCACTGAGAGGGACATGGACAGTCCCCTACGACCAGACATCACAGGGATCCCATCTATGGCAAATCTACGCTACTTTAAGGGGGAAGGTCAGTGATGCAACAACAAACCTTCACAATCCTGGTCCTAAAACACCTCCATATTCATCAGTTTGATTTAATCCTTGGGGCAAATCATCTGCAGTACCAACACAAGTTTTATTCTCCAGCCTGGGACTCTCCCAAAACTTCCCTATTTAAATCATATATTCACACCAAGGTCTAGAGAGAGGCATTTCCTCACAGAGCCACGCTTTGGGACAAAACGACTGAGCTGAATTTAACATCAAACAATCCACTGTCCGGCTGCAGCCTGTGTTTGAGCTCAAAGACAGACACAAACAGCTAAAGATCCACGGGGGAATGAGGAGGGCTTGGAAAGCTGTCAGACATACGGATACACGGAGCATGTGTTTTGAGAAAACACAAAAACACCTTGAGAGACCTTCAGCCACTTCCTGACCTTCCCTTTTTCTAATATTTCTCAGAGACTCGGTGTACATTTTTCAGGAATTTCTGTTGTCCAAATAACCTTCAAAAAAATGCAGAAGCTTTGGTCAGCCATGGAGCATGCCTGAACATCCTTCCAGAGGAAGTCAACTGCCCATCTCATTGCTCCCAAATGGCTACAGGAGAAACACAACCCACGCAAGAGATTAGCAACCCCTCAGCTGACTCTACATCACTTTGCAAGATCTGCTTCTTCCTTTACCAAAAATAACCGCAGTTGGGATGTCTGGCTGGCTGAAGTGCTGTGGGATCTTGGACCAGGCCACAGATATTTATTTAGCATGTTATGGGAGTTGAGAGAAATACTTCTGCTGTCAAGCACTGGACATGTTGCTGTGCTCTGTGAGTTCCAACATCCTGAAAATAGGGAAGGGAAAACGTGAGTGAATGAAGCAGGAACAGTCCCAGAACAGGCTGTCAAGGAGTACCTGAGCTATGAACTGCAGCAAGAAATCAGCTGTACATCCCCTGTGTCCTCCTGCCAGCTGCTCCTGTGCTCAGGCACTTCCCACCACGGCAAGAGGTCTAATGACCTACAGGTTGGGTCAAACACCAAAAAAATGGGGACTTATGTAAAGAATAACACAATTTGCAACCAAAACAAGTGGATGGAAGATAATGCTTTGATTTCACAGCTGGCACAGCCCAGCCTGGAGCTGCTGATGAAAAAATGATGCTCACTTCTCTGATCTCATCCAACACTGAAGTTGGTCACAATAGCTTTGCTTATGTTTTCCTTTATGGCTTTCAGTTGCTGACAATGAAGATGTAAATTTTACATGCACACAGTGAGTGATAATCTTCTCTAATTACTGTGATTCTCCTATGAAGGAAGGATTACAATTTCGGGGATCTAGAAGGATAATGACATAAATAAAAGTATTTAAAATAGCAAATTGCATTTATAGGAGTTTTCAAACAACCATAAATAGTATACAAGTCACTTGAAATTGGTTTGCACAGACCATCCCCCAAACACCTGAAGGCCTGCTCAAGCCCAGTCAAACAATGTCTAATAATTTTTCCTAGGAGTTAAGGAAGACATCATTGCATTTGTCTCAAATGCAAGAAAAAAGGGATATTTCATTATCTATAAAGTTCACAAATTCAAAAATCAAAGGAGTTTCTCATTTTTATATAATCCATAATAAAAAAACCCATTCTGACGTGATTGGGATTGATATAGGATATAAGAAAATACTGATTTACACAACTAAGAACAAATGTTCTGTTTTCCTGTAATACATTCTAGAAACACTGAATCTCTACAGTTCAAGATATGAGGTTAAAAATTAGTTTGAGTTTTTGTGCAGGAAAACAAAGCACCTCACATTTCCAGATTGCAGAAAACATCCCTGTACTCTGAAATGACCCCCACTGCTGTGGGCAGGGCACAGGAGCAGGCAGACCTCGCCTGAGCCACCCCAGGATGTCTCAGCAGAACATGAGATCAGTGCCATGAAATGTCTGGTGGATGGTTCTATCTGAAGAATTATGTCTTCAGCTAAAAACAGAGACAGGGGAGCAGATTATGTAGATGAATTGGCGGATAAAGCCCAACAAAAATGACGTATGGCATGAGTGAGTGAAATTAATGGACAATATAAAAATGACACATCTTGAACTGAGGAAATTATTCAACTTTTACCATTCCTTCATGCCTACAGTTTAAGGGACTGTAATCTAACTGAAAAACAGAGACGGGTCATTCAAATGAATAAATCATGCCAGAAAGTGATTCAGCTTCCCTTCTTTTTTTTTTTTTTTTCCTTTTTAACTGAAGTCCCTAGGACTCAGCCCTTAGGAAGCCCACACAACCCAGTGTATTGTCCTGGCCAGGCACTCTGTCAAAAGGGAAAAAAGTTATCTTTTCTTTCATCTTGTAACTGAAAATCTGGGAGGGGAAGCAGTGGAAAAGCAGAGCACTGTACAAAGTCACCCACCATATTCCCAGGACAGCTTTTTGCTTGGCTGCTAATGAAGGCAATGGACTGAGGATACTGTGGCATTTGTTCTGCCCTTCCAATTTTTCTGTCTGCTTTGTGGGAAGGAGGATCTTAGCCCTCACAGGTACTGAGAATGCTCTGAGTGCAGCCAAGCCCCTCTCCCAGAAATAACAGACACTCCAGCTCACCCTCCTGCCTACACCCGCATCCAACCAATATGTTCGTGCTCTCTCTCCATGCATTTGGAAATCTGAAATAAAATCCAATGCAAACTTTGAGACGAGGCATTTGGAATCCAGCTCCTGCCTGGGAGGTCTGCTTTAGGACCACATGAGTATTCCTTTGCTCACTGTTTTATCCGTTCCCCTGGTAGTCCTCTGTAAAGAGTATTAAACAAACATGTCTTTACAGCTCAAAAGCCCAGGAGAGAATGTTGACCCTGTGGAAAAAATCCTGGTTTTATCCATTTTTACCCCACTTTCATCCCTCTGGACTAAAGATGTATATACAAGGGTAAGGATTCATTGGGTCCACAAAGCCATCACTAAGGACTGCTACATCAATCCATGCTGAGTATGTTCTCCCCTATAGCCTGATTTTAGAAAGTATTTTTAAAGGAATTTCAGGGCATAAAACATGTACAATTAACAGCTGGATATGTGGAAGCATCACCATGAGTGAGGAATTTTCTCAACAGATGATGCTGCTCCAGAAAAAGAATAAAATATTTATTCTAAGGTTATAAACTAATATATTCTACACCTCTACCAGCTTTCCAAAGATCCCTCTACAGTAACATTTGTTGTTGCAAGGTTAAATCCTAACTGGAATAGTGGGTCCCAAGCCCTGCTCCTATGCCTCTCCACTGAGTTAAAGCTAGGGAATGTCCCTGCAAACATGGGGAATGTCAGGCCAATACAGGTGCTTTAGGGAAGTTTTAGTTGCTGAGTTTTTGTGCTCCCCTCTCTCATTCCCCACCTGCCAGAGTTGCTGCATTTCCATATATTTAATTTTTTCAATAGATAAATATATTTAAGCCAATAGATGATGATAAATAGGGCCAAAAATGTCAAAAAGCAGCATTTATTATATCCTCCAATTTCCCTGAGTTATGCTTCTGATTTGGACTGTCCCAGGAGCTGCAAATTGCTGTGCTGCAGATAAGGAAAATGGAGCATCTGAGATTTCTCGTCAGTGACTACAAGGAAAGGGTTGGTTTTGTTTTCTCAGGAAGAAAGGGGAAAAATGTTCTGAAGCTTTCTCTTCAGGCTAAAATCCAAAACATTTACAAGACTCAGGAGCACAAAAGCTTGCAGATAACCAGCAGGACTGATTCCAGTTCTATCAAAGCAAACCAGTAACAGCAACTGGGAGGAATGCAGATTATGCAGCATCCTTCTCCATGGAAAAAACAATTATTTCTGTTATACAACAGTTAAGTAATTTAACTACTCCAAGTTATTATTCCTCAGCTAGTCTTTTTTTGGCTATTATGAAGCACTAGTCTCTTCTGTTTCTGAAGTTTGCCTTTTGGAGAAAAAAAAAGGCAACTTCAAAACATGCAAAAATTAATGGAACCCATATGTGGGATACTGTCATTATTCCATGTTTATAAGAGGATCAGGTTTTGTTAAATGGGCTTATTTAATGCAGACGCATAAGCAAAAATACCCAGCAAAAGATCTGAAAGCTTTTGAAAGCAAAATATTTTCACAATTTAAACTAAAAGCCACTATATATTTTGGTGCAACTTTGTTTATGGCTTCTCTGACAGCTTATAAAGTTCTCCTAAGCAGAGAAACGTCTCTTAGATAAGATTTTACCTTTTTGACTCTTTTCACCCTCATATTGTATTTAAGCTGGGCCAATCTAAAAATCAACGGCTTATGGAAACATCTGTTGATACAGGCACACAATTTAGACTTTTTTCAACAGCTGTCGTTATTTTATGCTCTTTTTTGGCTAGGCCAGTTGGTGAGACTGGACGAAAATAAAAGTTGGGCTCCTTTCCTGACTTTGGTCTCTCTTTAGTGGCTGCAGTCAGCACCTCATTCCCTCCCCTGTTCTGGGAGTCTGGGGGAGAAAAGGTTGAATGTCCCTCAAGTCTGATCTTGCTCACCAGCCTCAGACAAGAAACAAAGGAAAGACATCTCACCTAAATACTGGCTTAAAATACTCCCTGCTGTTGCTGCTTTCTGCCCTGTACAAGGGACTCAAACACCCTCCACTGCCCATCTTGCTGTCTCCCATTTGCACTTCCAACAGCAATCTACAATAAACCCCAGGTTTCTCTTGCCTCCCCTCCTACTATTTCATTGCTGGGATCCAGACACTTGCCAACATCCTCCATAAAAGATAACACACAATATATTTTAAGAGCCAACCTGCCAAAAGGTATTTGGTGCTTCAGACAGTGCTACTTCCCAGACTGAGAACACACACTGCTCACAGGAGGGCTTGCATAAAAACAGAATGTACTTTTCTAGCAAATCTAATGATTGCCTAACAAAAAAACCCCTGACAAATTCAACCAAAATATCCCATTTTCAACATTTAATTCAGCTGCTAGTTGAAACAAGATGTTTCTATCTAAATTCTGTTTTCTTGAAAGAGAAGAAAACAACTTATAAAGCTTTTAGAGAGCTCCAGTCTTTTTCAGTGTGCATTCAAACTGTCAAAAGCCAAAGAAAGCCAATACCCCACGCACAGATTTTTTTCTTTACCCTTGCTCTTTTAAACAGAGAAGACTTGTTTAATCTTACCTTCAAACTTCTTATTTCCCTGCCATGCACTCCTAGAGTCTCCGTCAGTTGTGCCAACGCTTGCCCAGAAGGACAGTCATAAAAAACCCAGTTTAAACAGAAACTGCTTATCTAGATGAGGGAGAGCCCCAGGTTCGCAAGCAGAGGAGATATTTCAGCATTAAAGAATTCTCGGAGCTACTCCAAGACGCAAATTTTTGTTGTCTGGTGCACTGTAAGGATTTTAAGCCCAGAAAGAAGCTATTTATTTAGTCTATATACATAGACTTATAACAAAGGCAGAGGGTCCATCTACGGTCTTCAGGGTGCTTTTTGCATCGTTTATAGCATACAAAGTAAAACTCAGCTTCCTCAAAGGGAGAAAAGAAGAAATAAACAAGGCTTGACAAGAAAAATCAAACACTGTCCCCCAAATATACAGCTATGAACAAAAAAAGCCTTTTGAGGTGCCTCTTGATGTCTCCTCAAAACACATTAAATCCCAAAGTTTGCAAAATGCCCTAAAACCCGTTTCAGCCCATGCTGCAGGAAGAAAGGACTTCTCTCACCCCTTCCCTCTGTAGGGCCATGGGACCCCAATCTTTACAGTCATACCTCTCTTCAGTCATCTGAAGGTAGGAATATCTAGACATGATGTAAGCAACCTTCCTTCTCTTTTAAAAGGCTCAAAAAGGTACATTACTGCTCTGTTTTACCCTTGGTATGCAGGCATCTGAAGCTAAAACTTATCTGCCTCCTCCTGGGCAAGAAGGTCAGCAAGTGTTTCCTCACCTTCTTATGGCCAGTGAGTTAAAAAAATAAGTAATAGTAGAACAAAACACCGAGGAACCCTTCTTTAATCTCAGTAGATTTTAACAGGTCATCCGTCCCCATGTTTTTGGTAAGCATCAGTACAGTATTTGGAGAAGCAGAAGAGATTTCATACCCCTAAACGTAAGATCTCAGATAGAAACTGATGTTTCAGAGAACTGCACCTCCAGCCTTTGAAAATGTGTATTTTGGAAATATTCCTTCCAACCACTTTCAGGCATTTAGCATGTCCAGCTGTGTTAAGAAACCAAGCAAAAGTTCAGTGTCAAGTATGCCAGGATTATGATCTTTTTGTGATTTATGGAGGTAAGCACAGTCTCAGACAGAAGAAAAACAAGTCACTTGATGCTAAGCAGACTCAGTACCAGGGCTCAGACTAATGAGTGAGCGAGGGCGAGGTTTCACGTTCTTGCCCCTTATCTCAGCAGCTGGAAGGACACCACATGAGACGGGAGAGCATAGCCAGAGAGAGGCAGAGCCAGCCCCAAGGTACCTGCAAACACAGTGCTGGTGTTCCAGTGGGGAAGATGGAAATACTCCAGGAGAGGGAAGCACCTGGTATTAGATAAAGATGCAGGTAAGAATATGCCTCTAAATAACTAAGTGAAAAAAATAAGAAGAAATCACTATTAAGTGACTGTAGTGGTATCAGGGCAAAGTCTTTAAGGAGAAGTAATATCTAACCAGGCTGAGGAAACCGTAAGCCACGCATCAGGCCTTCTGCAGATCTGAAAGGAGAGCAGCATAACTCAGGTTAAACTCAGAATAGCAACAATTCCTCTGTTTCAAACTACACAAACAGAAGAGAAAGCAAACAAGGTAATCCAGAAATATTTGCTCTACTTTCTGGATTAGTCTCTTGGGCACAGCTACCGCCCTCATGTACATCACTGGCACCAAGATGATAAACACAGTAAGTAACAAGGGAGGGAGCAGTTAAGCTCACCACTGCTCAAGAGAAATTCAGAAGTTTGCTACATCAAGTACATGCTTATTTAGGCATAAATTTAATGCATGAGTGAAGGAGAAAGAGAAGTGGAAGGAGAAGAACTTCATTAGCTGCAAGAGACCAAGTGCAAAAGAAAGCTTAGTTTAGAATTTGCTCCCATCTGCTAATTACTATACAGCTGATGAAGTATATTTTATTCAACCATTGCAAAACTCTTTTTGCATTCTTGTTACAGCCTCTGTGCTGGGGTTATTCCAAAGCAGAAGTCCAAAACACAAACCACAGCAGTAAGAAACCAAAGTGGTGATGGAAAGGAGGTACAGCAGCACTGAGAAGAAACTCGTATCCTTTGTGTCTACCTGCTCTGGGGTCCCAGTAAAAAAGTCACTCTTGTCCATACTTTATACCTGACATTTGGAGACATCACCTCTTCTTTGGCATGATTTATGACTAAAGTCTTCTACCAAAATTGAGAAGTTTCCTTTGCTTGAAAGTTTCAATTAATCTGGTATTATGACAGCAAGGACAGCTAGGACTGCCCACAGCCAAACACAACACCAAAGGCACTGCTCTGGCCCTGGGAGTTTCAATTCTGACCTGCAGCTGCCTCAGCTCAGCCAAACCCGCTCCCTCCCAAACTTTTATTTTAGATATCACATGCTTGGATACCAAATCACACAGTGCTCCTAGGAAGACTATGGTATTTTAATAATCCACAGCAACATTAACCATCTATTCTTGTTTCACAGTCCCAAGCTTAAAGACCTCTCTACCCCCACCAGTCTGTCCTGTACAACTGCAAAGGGGGCACTGCCAAGCCGGAGAGCTGTCAGTCTGCTCAGTGCAAGGATGCTGCATGAAGAGGCAAACATTTAGTTATCAGCCAAGCATCTGATGTTTTAGCAGCAGTCTGAGCTCAGAAACACTCTGCAACACAGCTGAGTCACCCTGGGCCACACCAGGATGTGTACGTAACACTAAGCAGAAACAGACACCGAGCAGAAACAGCTGAGGTGTTGGAAAGAAAAAAAAAACAGGTTTCCACCTTTGCATGAAAATAATATAATAAGGGAAGGCAAACAACCTAAAATAGGCAGGAAAAGGCTGAGAACAGGAACAAAAAGGGAAATCTGCGAAAGGACCACGAAGCTACATGCATTTTGATTTCCATGTTTCCACGGAAAAAGTTTAACAGTACTTCTTATCTTCTTACTCCCATCATTCTTTTCATCCTTTGCTGGAAGTTAAAGTCAGAAATGCCTGGATATTGCTAGAGCCTGCTTCAGCAGTGGCCAAGAGTTCCAGTTCATCTCTCCGGTCTGTCCCATGACTATTCACAAAATCCCAGAACAAATTTATGAGAATATAATTAAAAATGTATTTCTTGTATTTATAAGGTTTTCCTCTATGGTGGTGTAACTTCCAGTGAACTGCAAAAAACATAATCCACAGAAAAATATAAACGGTGGCCTGTCTACACTGTAAGGGGCCAGTTTTGGCTTCCAAAATATCAGAATGGACCTAGATAAATTCCTTCAGAAGGATAAAATCCCAGCGATCTGATATACCAAACCATCCATTTGTTATAATAATGCAGCCTCCATCAAAAGTCCACATTTGGTCTCCCATGTTATCATCTTAGTTTCCTCTATATTTAGACCAGGAATTCAGTGTGCAATAACCATGTCTACTGTGCAACAGTTAGACCACAAAACTTTTAAGGTATTTCAAACAAAAATGAAAGAACCCATAGGATAAAGGAGATTGGACCATTCAAAACCAGCACAGTATTTTCCTTCATAAGGTACAATATTCAATGCCAGCATTCCTTTGCTAGAGTAACAGTCTTATACATCCATTAATTTATGGAAAATACGGACCCATACTTTCATGGCTGTGTAAAAAATGCATGTATCAAACCACTGCAAGAGAACTCTAAACCTAGGATTTTCTGTACTTGAAATCTGTTAGATCCGTATTTTACAAACTTGCAAAACAACGGAGTCCTGATCCTAAAAAGGGCCTCTGAAAGTACTTTAATGAACTGATGCAAAATAATTTATGAGTGAACCCCTTTGTGTGAAGCAAGCCATAAGTGAGCATTGCAGAAGAACCGTAGTTATTAAACAGTTGTCTTTAATCTAAACCATCTCAAAGCTACAGCAAGCATATACACACAACTCTGCCTTTGAGACAACAGCATCTGCAGATGAATAAATAAAACTGTAGGTAGATCTTGATACTTATAACGATGAGTGTGAAAAACCAGAGGGATAAACCTCACTGCTACTGGGAACATGGCAGAGCCAGATGTTTTGTGAGAGAAAATGAGGAAATGATGAAAAACCAGAGTATCAGGCATCAATCTTTGCCTCTGAAGAACAGTGGCTGAAGGGGAAGGCGTAGGGGAGGAGAATTAACTCACCATCTCCAGAGATCAGTGGGGGCTGGCACAAGTCCTGTGGCCACGGAGGGGGCAGCACGGGCGCCTTCATCTGCCCCGAGTCAGACCTGGGAGCAGCATCCCTGTGCTGAGCTGGGGATTTGGCTCCCTGTCCACGTTCCTGCCTCCCTCCCTAACATCCGTGAATCCTGTGACTGAGCTTGGAACTACTGTCTCGAGCTGAGGATTATCAGCATTCTGGATAAAAAGGCATCGGAACTGCAGCACCCAGAGAAATTCAGTGCAGGACAAAAACCCCTGCCACAATAGCTGTATAAATGCCTTCAAGGCATGAGTAATGGTAAAGGCTAAACAAGAACCCCAGCCTGGTTTGGATCTCTTTTTCTTTCCCGTGGCTTTTATGCTCTCTCCCTGCAGCTTGTGCGGCGATGCCCAGAGCAGCCGGCGAAAGCCGGGGTGATGTGTCCTGCACAGCAATGAATTCACTCAGGGCTGGCCAGCTGACACCATTTCCTCACAGAGCTCAAAGCCTCTGCTCTGAGCATCCGGGGCAGACACAGGATGCTGGTGGGTGTGAGAAAGGGCCTGGCAGATGACTAGCTCAAAGCCTTGACCCGATGGGTAAGTGTGTGTCACCCTCCAGCATTAATGCCAAGCTTAGGGCAGGCTCCCTTTTGGCTCAGTTTTTCCATGTTTACTGTAGTTACAGGACAACATTTACAAAGAGAGGGCTACACAAGTGATTTTAAAGAGGCAGGGTGAGACAACAGCCTATTGTTAAGGCTGCACTTCCACTGCCAGACCCAGCTCTGATTTGTCCAACACTTCAGCCACTTGCTCTGAAATTGCCCAAGCTTTTGAGGAGATTCCCATGCCCTTGTGCAGGCCCTTTGGAAAAAAAGGGATTTGCAACCCCCATCCCACAGTATGTACATATGTACACACATGCAAATGGAAAAAATGGACTTCAGTGCACACAGACAACCTGAATTTTGTCAGGTCCTCAGGGTGAGCAGTTTGTTAAAATAGTTAATTCCTAAGAAAACAAACTGGAGCCCGGAGAACTGTAACAACCCCTTGTCTTGGGTCACCAGCGAGGTTCAGCAGTTTGGAACCATGAAGCACCACTTGATCTGCCAACAACTGGCACCAGCACCAGACTCTGCTCCTCAGCACCAGCCACAGGAGGTGGGTGCCACTGTACACCTTGGCCAGAATTTTCTCCATTTATCTGCTGACTCCAAGGAAGAGAAATATGAGAGATTAGCTGGGGGGAAGAAAAAATCTCTGCATTCTTCACACTTACTGCCCATCCCAACACTCATCTCAGTGCCATGTGGGTCCCTACTCTCTCCCACAAGCTCTTTTCCATTCCATTCAGTCCATCCCTTTCTTCATCTCCTGCAGTCCCAGTCCACTTCCTTTGCTTACCCTGCCAGACTGGCCAAGCAGCCCCTTGCTCTTCTCCTTGTTCAACAAAGCACAAACCTGGGGGCCTACAAACCAAACTAATGGGCAACAACAGACCTGAAGCTCTGTCCTGACAGCATCATCTCTCTTATCTGCAAGAACTCCCAGGGAAGGAGGTGTCCTAGCCTTCTCTCGTGGTCTTGCAACAGTTTTATGATGGTAACAGGATGTTTTCACAACAGCCAGCCTAAATCATCCTGGCAAATTAACAAATCAGTAAATTAAACTGCCATGGAAATCTGGGACTTTAATAACCACTATTACATGTTGGCAGACTGCTGGATTGCACAGTGGTTTTCTTTTTGTTGCACCGAATAAATTTAGCTCTTTCAATCTCTTCTCACGTTTCTTAATCTCTTCTCATTGTTTCCTTCTGGACACTTTCCCATCTGCCCATGTCCTCCTCCAAGCAAAGTACCCCAAACTCGATTTGATGACACTGATGATGGCTCAACAGTGCCACACAGGAGTAAGTCACCTCCCGCACCTTACGGAGGACACTCCTTCAAATATAACTCAAAATAAGATTTGTCTCTCTTGCAATAGCTCTTGCTGTTGATTCATTTGTAATCCACTAAAAATCCTCAGTCTTATTTTAGCCATCCCTCTGCAGCTTAAACCTGACTTCAGTAAATGTGCATTTTGCTTTTTCCTTTGCAAATGCAGCACTCTCTGCCTGCTTTTATCTCTTATCTGCATGTGCTCTCCAATTTCTTAAGGTCACTCTGAACCCTGACCCTGTTCTCCCAAGCGCCTGCAATCCCTCCAAACCTGATGTCATCTGAGTGTTATAAACATCCATCTTCCAAATCATGACTGAAAATATTGCAAGTTTCCCCCAGAAAGTGACCTTGCTGATACGTTACTGCACTACTTGGATCAGTGGAGGGATAAAAGTGCAAGATTTTTCCAAGCTTCATTCTCTGCAACTTCTGAAAACGCAGACGCTAATTAAATACTATTTCCTCTGGTAAAGGTAGGATGCATTCATTTCAATAGGAACTAACTAATAAAATTATTAAATGCAATGGGAAGGCTATTTCCCAGTGAACTCTGTTTCTGAGGTCAGTCAGCTACAATTTCTCAGTCACAGTCTCAGATAACCAAAGCTGTCAGATGAACCCAGCAGCACAACCTTATCCATCCTGACACGTGAAGACAAAGATTCAGCAAATAATGAACCACAATCAGTTTCTGGGATCAACAACAGAAGCATATCAGGGTACAGTTCATTTCAAACTGTTGCTTTACTTTTATGATGCTGGAGCCACAGCTCCATTTTAAATTATTTTAGTATCACAGCATGCAGAAACCAAATTTCTCATCAGAGTGAGCAATTATTCAATTTTAAAAACACTAAAGTCTCATTTTAAAAGATCACATCAAGTGATCGTCCCAGCTCAACTCAAGATTCCCAAACTAAGCAGGAAGGTAAGGACCAGGAGAGTCTCCGTCACAATGAGCACCCACTGCCCACCATGAAAGGAGCCTGGGAAGTTCTGGTTACTGAGTTTTATAGTTGAACAGATACAACCTCTGAGAAAAGATTCTGGAAATGTAAGAAACAGATAATTTAAAAACTTGTTTTAATTGGAGAACATATTCTTCCACTCTTTTCTCTTCAGTGCTTATAACCCTAGAGACCATTACTTTCCTAAACATTTTTCAGCAGCAGCTTTTCCACGACATGCACAAGAGTCTTCTGAAACAACTACAGGAGAAAGTGTGAGATCTCACACATGTAACACTGGCATCACAGATCCAACTAACTCTAAAAATTCTTCACCATTTTTCATTCTTCAGAACCCAGCTTAGAAGAGTTTTCCCCCTTCTCTCTCCAAAGTACTCAACCTACTGTCCTTCAGCCTGACTGAACCATACAAGAAATTGCACTTTTTAAACTCCAAGATATCTTTTTTTGGTAACTTGTGCATATGAAAAGCTTTCCACATTGTGCAGACTTCTCACCCATGAAACAGGAGTTAACAACAATTCCCAAGATCCAAAACTGCCAACAGCACTGGTGGGGTTGCAAAATACTTGCAGCTCCTGACCAGGGGCAAGCACCAACACTTCTATTTGCAGCAAGTCAAAAAAAAGCACGTTTACTAACCACAAAATGGTTCTGTAACGAGAAGGCAATGAGCACCTGAAAGACTTCTGGCTACAAAAAGAGGCAGCACTAAATAAAGCAGAGTCAGGATGTGGCAGGAGAGGCACAAAGCGCTATGGCTTTCACCGGCCAGCTCTGACCCAGCCCACACGTGTGAATTAAGCTCTATTTATAAGCCTTCCACTCCTCCTTTTTTTTTTTTTTTTTAAATGACCTTAGTATAGTGAAGTTGTTATTTTGTTTCTGTTGAACGTAGCAACAGGAAACCCTGTCAGTCCTGCAGCAAACTTTTCCATTCCCCTGGCACTCCCATTCCTGCCTCAGAAAAGCCGTATTTCTAAAGAGGTGTTAGACAGGGTGGGAGGGAGAGGAAGAAGAGAAGAAAGCACACAGACAAAACCCAAAATGCCCGTAAAACATGCAAAATGGAAGCCAAATTCAGTATTTTTTTTCTTCTGTCCTTGTTCAAAAGTAAAAGGTTGCGTCCTAATTCGCATTTTCTAAAGATTTCTTACTTCATTACCAGATTTTTAAGTATTGATCAGGAAAATTACCTTTAATAAAGGGTCAGTTAAAAAAAAAATCCTAGCATCTCTACACTCACACATTCCAGTAATGAAAGACTTCCGTATCAGCACAAATTTTAGCTTGGAAATTTATTTTCTCTAGTCCCCGGCTAACTCATCAAGCAAACAGCTACAGAAATTAAGGCTTAACTTGTTAAAAACATAATAAACCTGATTTTATTACACACTTTGGCAAGACAGTTCTGCTGCTCAAAGAGTTTTACTGCCTGATGAGCAAAGACTTTTTGGAGCTCCACCCTGCAGTGTGAATTCATCCCCACAGTATTTTCTCTTTTAACAGCTTCATAATGGTAGGGGAAGACACAAACACAGCTGCTCAAAGGCAACATGCTCCGACACAGGCTGCCATCAATTTACCATTTACAAAACACTTTTTCAGGAACATGAAACCACACATAAAATACAGGAGCAAATACAAATCCAGTTAGGAAAGTTAAGATCAAAAAAACACAGCTACTGACAAAGCAGAATTTGTATTAGTGGTGCTTTAAATGAAAATTATGTTCATGTTAAGCTAAATATCCACCTTTTTTTTTTTAATCACAGACAGTCCTTAAATATGGAAAAGCACAAGTAATATAATACAATACCAATGGACTCCTGATGCCTGGCATGACCTTTTTATATTGTTTCACTGACATGAGGAATACAAACTTTCCCCCCCACATTTGATCCCTATATATGCTCCCATTATTCATTTTTCTTCCAGCTAAGGCAAAACACTCCCAAGCGCATCATGCCTTTGGACCTCGGAGTCTGTGCACACACCAACACAAACCACAGTCCTTCTGCCAAAAACTCCCTGAAAACACCAAGCACGAGACGGGATGGAGAGACTCTCCAGGACCACCCTGGCAGCAGCAGGGCAGGGACCTTGAAGGTGCTGCTGGCCCTCACACAGCATCATCAACCTCAAGTGCATTCCAGGACATGGCTTTTGTCAAATCATACACAAATCTTGGTACAACCTTGCCCCATGAGGAACCTCTTGGCTCAATCACTGTCACTGGCTGCGAAAACATAAATGTGCCTTAATTTAGCAGTTGAAAATGCAAGGGCTAAAAAAGCCCAGGCTATTTTTAAAAGGCTAAAGCAACGTCACTGGACATTGTTCAGCTTTGCAGAGGCTACAGAAAGGAAACCAGCAGGTCACAGCAGCAGCAGTGTTTCATTATAAAGCACAGCAAAGGACAAGGTGACAACACCTGCACTCACCACTTCCTCCGTGCCGTCCTTCTGAAAATCCACCTCGTCCTCAGTCATCATTTCCAACCTCCCTGTGCAAACAGAAGGTCCACAAAGGTAATTTAAAAACTATCTTCTTTCAGTGCTACTACTGTTTCTTTGTTTACTCAAACCAGTTCATCCCCCCCCAAAAAAAGAAAAGAAAACCCAACCCCCAAGCCCCTTCAACAAGTTCATTTGAACCCCTTCAAGCCCATTTGATTTCCAAATTCTGGTTTCATTGCTGACTTCACTGCTTCCTTGCTTATTCATTTTAACAACTATTGTATCTGGGACTGAAGGAAACTATGAAACAGCAACAAGCACAGGGTGAAACTCTAGATTGATGAGAGAATTATCCCCCTGGACTAGGAAAGCAAAACCTTTGCTTCTGGAGTTTACAAAGTCCCAGATAATTTTCCCCTTCCCATGCTCCCGTGATGGTGTCACCACTGCAGTTGTACAAATTTCATGTCCCAGCTGCTTCCTCTGCCCCGCCAAGTTTTCCTTAGTCACCATTCCCCAGGGATTCCCCCTGCTCACCTTTCTCTGGCATGAAGTCAACATTGTAATTCTCTTTCAACCCTAAGCTAATGACTATCATGACACACAGGACACTTAGGGGAGTGATTTGACCAAGGCCACTCAGATGGAGAGTGGCTGTGTCAGGGCTAAAGCCCCTCTAATCCCACTCCCTCTCTCGTTTCTGCTAAAAACAAACACTGGATGGATGACAACGCCTTCTTAAGGGTGACATGTGCTTGCAGTGAGTTTACCCATCCAGGGATTTAGCAAGAGGAGCCTCCCATCTTCATGGGGAAATTGTCCTAACAATTGCCACTAATGGTTTTCCACTGGCTTTAATGTCTACCCTTGTTTTATGGGACCATCTGGTTTTGCAACGATTTCACCTCGATTGCATGAATTTATGGGCAGACTCAAAAATCAGAGGTAATGCTACAAATTCCTGTGAGTTCCATTTGTTGGGAACCATTGCTGACAGCAATGCTGTGATAGTTGAGATCCTGATCCAAAGACAGAACATGCAACCAAGAAACATTTGGTGCACTAAGGATGGGAGAAGCAAGCTCACCCTGCTGGGTAAGAAATGGAGGATGCACACATTTTGCCCTCAGGATGAAATTCAAGACAATTTTTTCACTCTGTCACTTCTTTCTAAATTTCTATTAAGAAATATCTCAAAGGAAAAGCACTATAAAGCTATCACAGAGGTCTCTTGTCATAGAGCCCCTTATTGCACATGTGGCACCATTAGTGGCATTTGTTACCTGCTCATCCTGCCACTCTCACAGGGGAAGGAAATTGTACCAAGTGCTTTTCCATAGGGAAAATGCCACTGAAAAGAATGAGGTGAAGACTCATAAGTTGATATTCTTCTGTCAAGGAGTATTTTCTTGAAATGCTGTGATCTACAGGAGATATTTCTCCCAGGAGAATAGCTAGGGAGCAGCAATTACAGTATTTGTTATTTAAGATGGCAGACCCCAACCATACAATCGAACCTTGCTGGGTTTGGTTTGGGCCAAGAAACCGCAACTACTGCGAGGTGTTTTGCCAGTACAAACCCATGGCATCTCTCCTCTTCTCACCCAGCCTGGCTACTGTGGTATGATTTCATACCCTAACTCCTTTCTTTTTTAATGAGTACCATCCACCTGCCTGACTTGCAGATAATGTGCTTGCAGAACCCATTACTCAGCTCTAAAGCAGTTCTGAGTCTAAAGCTAACAGTAGGAGGAGATGCCTCAGGAAAGCAGGATCTACCTTCATCAGCTTCCTTCAGGGCTGTGACCAGTCACTAGATATCTGTCTGGGTAAGGAAATTAGCCTTTTGAAGTCTTTGTTTTGGGGGTAGGCGGAAGCTAAGCAGAGGCAATGAGATAAACAGGTGTATATTTAGGAGCAGCTTCACAATATAAATAAAAAAATTAAAGACCTCAATGATCTGTAGTAATGGCAACAGCAATTATCAGATGATTACATCGCTGATAAATTACCATGACAATAACCCCCTCTGACTCCACAAGTTTCTGAGAAATGGCCTTGTGACCTACACTTCCTTTGGGAAGGTTTTATTGTATTCCACCAAAAAAAAGATGTGATTCATTCTGAGAACTGACGAGTCCAGGACTGAAATAAAATTCTCTGTACAAACCCAGACTACAGGGAAAACTCCCCAGAACCGGCACAGCAAAGAAAAATTGAAGGCTGCCACTGAACTCATACAAAAAAAGGGCTACCCAAGAGTAGACACCAACATGAAAAACGTACACGGCAATAATTATAAACAACAAATCAGTTCTGTTGAATTACTGCCATATCAAAGTTTTAGATGCTGCTCTATAGGAGATCAGTTTCAGAAATATTCCAAATAGTGAGCTTAGCTTCATAGCAGTCACTTGTCTCTGCTTAAAGCCAATGTTTTATTTGGGCTTCCTTAACATTTTGATTCAAAATAATCCTGAAGTACTTCAAGAGAAAATATTACAATGGAAATTTTGTTTTGTGCGGCATCTCATTGCAAATAAACAATTTCTGCTTAAGGACAGGTCAGACCATTTTATTCCAAGACCTTTTAGCCTTAAATCCTTATGTACTTGAAATCTGTAACAGGATCACCTCCTTTTTTTCTCCCCTTTCCATATCCTAATACAGAATGATGACTTAACATTACTTTCCTACTTTAGCTGCTATCTTATTGGACTGTCTGGTCCCTTTTCCTTTTAAAACCTCACCTAGACAATACCATGGCTCCAAGAATCCAACCAGGAATAAAGACCTGGACTGTACAGATAGAGCTGGCAGAGCCAGAGGCTCCTAGGAAAAGGAGCTTTGCCAAGTATTGACTTACAGCCACTCCCATCTATTGAACTGTCAAACTAACAAAGCATTAAAACAGGTTCCTTCTGAAAATAGCTTTCTAATCCACCTTTAAATCTTTCTACTTATAAGTGATCTCCTGACTCATGTTTTCTGGTTGTCTCTTAACACACAAACATGCTAAAAATCCTGAACTCAACAAAAAATGGATTTGTTGGATCTTCCACTGACACCCTCCTCCCCTCCAAGCCTTTCTCCTGCCCTCACTTATTCTGCTGTCGTGTATCAGAACAAACTCTCTACCATCACCCCAAGCTGCACTTAGACTGAAGAAACAGCTCTCAGCATTAGAGCAGTGAAACAGCTTTATGACTTCACAACTTCATGATTTATATCATGCCAGATTTTCTTTTAATCATTTAAATGCTGTGTTTGTTTGTTTGTTCAGTGCTGGGAAAGCAAGAGGCATTGTACCATTTCCTCACAGCAAAGAAAAAATGGCAACTGAAAAAGTTCAGCTGCTTCCATTTCACAGCTGCCTGAACAGGTGGGTACACAGATCAGACCAGCTCCAGTACCAAATTCACCTACCATTAAATCCCAGGCTGGAGCAACAAACCCATTTCTTTTTCATTCAATGTACCCCTTTATATCCCTTCCTGGAGTTACCTGGTGATGTTTTCCATTAGCTCCTGTTGCACGGACCCGAGGCTTCTATGCTGTCCCCCAAGTCCCACTGCTCTCCCCCATCACCACTCATCCGTGGGGAACGCCAGTCCCACTTCCCAGCCCACAGGAGCCAGGAAAACTCATCATCCGAGCTCCAGTGCTGCTGAAATGCACTGGCAAACACCACCGGCTGCTCTGCCCGACAAAAAAGCTCTGAAGCCCGGAAAAGGCAGCGGGGGTAGGGCTCGCTGGCTTTAAATGACCTAATGCTGCCAATTAGGAAGCAGCTTTGGGCAGTTCAGAGGGACACCGGCAGCTGGTTCAAGTCGACAAGCAAAGAAAATCAGGAGAGCCCCATTGTATCCACTGGCTCCATATTAGCAAAAATAAAAGGGAAAGGCAAAGGAGTAGCGTCAAGGAAATAAGCCCTCATGCACACATGAAAGTTTATAACTTGAAGATAAAGTAATCCAAATAGCTCCCTCCCATTCATTTCTTCTCCAGCGAGGATTTACGTGCTAGAAATTCCTCTGTACAAATTCATAGGAGATGATGTTCTGTTCTTACCTCCAGTGCCAAACAAGCAACATACATTTGAATTGGAAGCTTTTTTATGTAACTACAAACTTTTTGGTTCTCGGAAGAAAAACCTCAAACACTTCCTCTCCAACACAAGCCTCCAGCTCTTACTTCCTTTCCTTTGCTGATGACGTGACAGAGACACGCCTACAAAGAAAAAAACTAAAAATTTGGAAACCAATTGATTTTTCCTACCTGTAACAGGGTCAGCTCCTTGCACTGCCAGGCTGACAATCTTCTTCTTTGTTGAAGAACTTAAATCCATTTGTCCATTAAGGCTGGCTCCAGCATCCACTGCAGTCTGAGGCTCAAGCCCCACTTTTTCTGTGGCAGGTACTTCAGGGGAACAAGGTGTCTCTGCTGCAAAAACCACTGCATCAAAACTTTTTACCATTTTAGGAACTTTATCCAGAGAAGCGGCATCATTAGCCGATACCAAACTCTTCACTCCCACATTTTTCAGTGACTCAGCAGCCTGTAAGCAGCAGGAACACGGCGAGAAGGGCACTGCAGGTACAGTTTGGCTCTGCTTTCCATGGGGCTCAGCCAAGCCCTCCCCCCGAGGCAGAGCAGAGTCGCTGTCGCTGGCCGGACACACTGTGTCCGTGCTGGAGTCACTGTCACACGTGGGCTCCTCTGCGATGGGCTGCAGCGCCGCCCGGGGCAGCACGCTCTCTGTGTCCTCCTGCTCCTCTGGATATGCTGCAACAGGGGCCACTGTCACCGGCCTTGGCACCTCCTTACCCTCACTGCCAGCACTCGGGGCTCCCACCTCTGATGCATCCTTTAACCCGGGGGTGCTGCTGTTGGGGGAGATTCGCTGTAGGGTTTGACTGGGGTCTTGCTCTTGGTTCAGCCCCGCATTCGGACAAGGGTCACTCTCTGCACCCAGGGACTCATCTGCTGATGCAGGTCCATGCATGGTGCCTTCTGCTGCAACTGCTGCTCCAGCCTTGCAATCTTCTTTGGGTTGGACTGTCACTTTCAGCCCAGCATCCACATTGCTGCTGCCCACCACAGACCCACCCAGACTGCAGGCAGAGAGTTTCACAAAAGCAGCAAGATGTTCCTGCAACAAAACTTGCTCCTTGCCATCGACGTGAGCCTCTTGCTCAGGCTCAGCTTTGCCTCCTTCAGCCTGCTGCGACAGGCTCTGCTCCGGGGAGCCCTCATCCCCAGCATGGTCCCCAGGGCAAGCAGCAGCTACCCCGCCATGCTCCCCACCGTGCTGCCAGGCGAGCTCTGCCGAGCCTGCCCTCGCCACCACTGCTTCCTGGTTTTGTTCAGATTCCTCATTATGAGTTGCAGAGGGTGTGCCTATTAAATTATCCTCGGCACAGTCTGCACGCTTGGCACATGGAGCTGATCCAGGGTCATTACCTTGCAGAGCTCCCTTCTGCCCGGGAGGTGCCACTGCAGCATCTCCCTCCTGACTCACAGCCAGCCCCTCTCCTCTGGGTAGGGGAAAGGGCAATTCCACCTTGCTGCTCCTCCCCTCCTGCTCTGCTTTCTCTGCTTCAGCCTGGGCAGGCTCTTTCTCTGCCAGGCCTGTGCTCACGTCCTCTGGAGGGAGACAAGCAGGCTCACGTTCCTCACGTTCGCTCTGCTGAGCACTGTCTGGTTTGAAGCTGTTGCCCATTTCATATTTAATGCCAGTTTGAGTAGCAGAAGGGTGGCAGCCAGCAACTTCCTGACCTCCGCCTGCAGAATCTTTGCTTCCGCCATCTCTGCAGCTGCTGGTATCAGTTCCTACTGGCCCCTTTTCACTGCTCTCCATGGCTTCAGCCCCATGGTCAGCCATCTCACCACTCTCCTGGCAACGTGCAGGTTCTGCACCACTTTCATTAGATCCACCAACATCTCTGTTTTCAGTCTCAGCATCAGGGCCATCAGTTTCCACACTGCCTTCCAGTGAGGGCAAGCTGGATTTTCCATCTGTGCAGCCTGCTTCCACCTGCCCTTCCTGCTCCCCACTCTCACTGCTCCCATGGACTTCCACACCAGGAGCAGGTTTGGATGCACATGCAGGAACCTTCACCCCATTCACTGCAGGCAATGCTTCCCCAGTGCTGGCAGTGACCTCCTGCCTTGCTGTGACACTGGCATCAGCCTGGCTTTCCATGAATTCACCGTTTACCTGAGCAGAGCACGAGTCCGCATCAATCTCTCTGTCACTGCCAGTCTTGCAAAGGTCAACAGAGACACTGCCAATGTCACCACCTGCATTTGCACCGTCACAGGCCGGTACCACTCCCACATTTGCATCCTCCCCATCCGAACACTCAGTGCCATTGAAACCACTGAGTAAGGGCTGAGCAGACTCTTCCTTAGCTGGGTACTTCTCTTCCAGGTTTGCAGTCCTCTCACCAGGCTCTGCCATCCCATCCTCTGCCCGCCGCCGGCCCTTAGCCCTCTCAGGTGCCCCGGCACAGTTCCTGCACTCAGTCTGGCCCATGGCCACATCCAGGCCCTCCGAGGAAGCTGGGGCTCCACCTGCAGCTGCAGCCACAGCAGCAGCTCTGTCAGCTGGAGGCTCTTCGGCAGCTTGCACTTCCTGGTGGGCACTGTCTGTATTACCCACGCCAGCTTGATCCAGAACAACTCCAGACGATGTCATTCCAGCTTCCTCATTTGTATTTCCAGAGGATGGAAGATTTACAGCACCATTTACACTTGCACACAGGCTCACAGTACAGTCCTCATCTGATACAGTCCCAGAGCCCTCTGCAGATCTTAGCCCCGCCTCTCCTTCCTTTTTACACAATATCACTGTGTTTTTACTTTCACAGAAGCTCTCTGAGCTATTTGCACCCCCCATGTCATTTGGTGCATCATTGAAAGCTCCCAGATTGCTGCTGTTGCATTTCTCCTCCTGCTGGGTTTGGTCTGAGAGCTGCCCAATGTCCAGGTGGACCAGATCAGATGGATTTTCCTGCCTTTCTTCTCTTGCCATTTCTTCTAGGCTCTGAAAGGCAGTGGTCAGGTGACCCTCTGCCTCTGCTCCTTTAGCACAGATGTCTCCAGAATCTCCCAGTACAGGCTCTGTCTGCTGCCTTAAGCTCTGTAACAAGACACAAAAAGAAAAAAAATAAAAAATACAACCCACTTTATTCTGTCATGCAGTTACTCAAGACCTGTATCTACCTAATCCTATTCCACATGAATCCTATTCCTGGTGTCATCCAGGAGAGAGCTACAAATGTGCTGCAGTGAGTATTTTACATGATGGTTTTATTAGGAGGAGGTAATATTGAAATTATTAGAATGACAGAAACGTTGGTTGAAAAGAATATCTAAAGGTCATCTAGTCCAACCACCTGCCTGAAACTGACCTACTGCCACTGCAGCATCAGGTCAGCCATGACTTCATCTTGTCAAAGATGATCAATTTAGTATCCACAGACTCTCTGGGCAATCTGTTCCCATGCCACACCACCCTCCCATGAAGAATTTTACTTAGAGCCAACCTGAATACCCCAAAGCTGAAATTTGTCCCTCTACCCCCCTGCCACACCATCTGCCACCACTGAAAAGAACTGTAATCTTGGTAATTGCTCTTTGGGAAGGTGTAGTCATAGTTCATGAGTGCACTTAAATTCAAGATCAGTAAAGAGCAGAACTCAGTCTACTAAATAATGCAAATATATACCAGCCTAGTCCCAAAGGGCTTCAAGCAAATGCTGTTTAAGAGCACCTTCAGATCCCTACCCAGCACTCCCCAGCTCCTGCCAGCATTCCTCAATTTTCTCTCTATGGATGGAAATGCTACTTCTGACATGGGCATTGGCTGGCAATGTCCAAACACACCAATGGTGTCCTGCTCCCAGGACTGAGCTAATAATCTAATCTATTCCTGAGAACTGCAGGCATAATTAAATATCTGAAATTTATTTCCTAACTGGAAATAAAAATTTCAAAATGATGACATAATATTAAAATTAATACATGCATTATCATGGAACAGTAGGATCATAATCAATTCCTCTCTAATCTGCATTTTCCTTCCAGAGCATCTGCTTTGTCAAGCTTTTATAGTTTGATACAATCAAACCTTTACTTAAAAAGAACAGTCTGTTTCAATATTTCCTTTCATAGTCTCGTCTCTGAAGAAGAGAACCTATCAACGTTCACATCTTAGAAATAGTGGCTTACCAATTTACTGTCAGGTGTACACCTGACAGAGCTCCCCACACATCTGCTTGGGGTTTTGCACCACAAGCTTTCCAAGGTCACACTGGTTTCTCATTAAGTGCCTGAGATTCTCCACATATAAAAAACTCTAACGAACTATGTAAAATCTGAGCTTTTCTTACATTTATTTGTAAAAGTATTCCAAAACATACATGCATACTAGAAGTCTAACTTGAACAGCTCCCTGCAAATTTTGTTTAAGTTTTTAGTTCTCAGAGAAACAGAACTTCACACCAAAACTGTCAGCTTTAACACCTTGATAATTAAAGCAGCTGCTATGTTAACTGATGCATCACAGGGGAACTTCTGGGTATTACATATACTAATAGTGGCTAAAATCACCACTGCTACCTTGAGGATATTGCATTTACTTGTCTTTCCACACTCTGAGGTTTGCAAACATTGAGCAGTGCCACAGGCTCACTGAGTCACAGACCACTAAATGTACTTCTGGTGTTTGCCACGAATCTCCCTGCTATATAAAATAACCCTGCTACCCAGCTCCCATATATGCTGTCAGCTATGCCTGCCTGGTTTTGAGGCATCCCAAGACATGTTAGCACTGGAGGCAGCAGCATGCCATCTCCATCCCTTGTGCAGCATCAGGAATGGGACACAGGGCTCTGTGTGCAGTGGTGCCCACAGGCTGCAGACATTTTTTGTAAGGGCAAAGTGTTCCAGGCCTCTGGTGGCTGTAAGCCCACAGCAGAGGATGGAAACTGTGCTCCTGGTTCCTAGCCAGGATGGACAGACACACACAACAGTGACACTTGCTTGGGAACAAGCAGGAATTTCAAAAGGAGGGGCCGTAGCAGCCCCAGCATCCTCACAGTGAAGTCACTCTGCTGATAGCCGGAAAAATACAGCCATCACCAAAGGAAGCCAACAAGCTTTCAACTGACCCAAAATAAACCTAAATGAAATAATTACAGGGCTACTTTCCAAATTCAAATCAGATTAGATGTGAAGTAAAGCAGTGGTGGAAAGTAGAGTCTATTTCTGATTTCATTGTCAGGCAATATGTTCCCAACCCGGCATTTGCACGAGGAGACAAGCAGTGAGCTGGATATGCTTGTCATGGTTTAGGGTCTTTGGATGGAAGGGGGAAAAGATTTCACAGTTAGCCTGGATTTGCCACTCATGCCACCAGTTCCTATTGAGATAGGGAGAAATTAACATCTCAGGTACTCAGGGAAGGCTGAAAATGGCTCAGCATGACCCCTTTCTCTGCTCTTCCCCCCAGCCCACTGGCTGCACATAACAGTTCTCCCCTCCCTTAGTTAAAGCAATAAAAATATCCTGTTGTTTAGATCCTGCACCTCTGCAACCCCGGATATGTGATCTGATGAAGGAACACCCACAAGTGATGCCAACTGTGACAGACACGTGGGTGTTTCTGAGAAATGGCACAAAAGTGTTCTGCTGTTTCACCTTCCCATCCCAACTGAGACCCTGTGGCATCAATTTTAAAGCATCAGGAGGAAGCCCTGCCAAAGCCCCACAGCTCCTGTGGTCCAACCACCAGAGAGTTCAAGAGGAGCACAGTGAACGCACCATTATGGACACAAACCTTGTGTGGCCAAGGCAGGCTTGTCCTCTGAATACTACACTGAAATGCTACTGAAGCAGCCATTTTTCCCATCACCCATCCCAGAAACTTTCCTCTCAGTTTCCTCTCTGACCCTGAACTTTCCATCCGAACACAGATGTCCCCAGTGTGCTTACAGCCCACACCCCCAGCCTCACTCCAGAGCCTGCCTTATGCTGTCCAATGTCTGCCAGACAGGCAGAGGGTCAGCATGTCTCCAGGGAGCTGTTCCTGCCCACCCAAGGGGACCCAAAACTAACACAGAAGGCAGGAGCTGGGAGCAGAGGCAGCAGAGCTGGCATTGCACAGCTCTGATCCTGCTTCTCTTCTGAAAGAGAACATTTTCTGCCTAATATAGCTTAATCAGATCTCCCCATGCTCAAATAGGAAGCAAATGGGCAGGTGTCCACCTGGATGCTTGATAATGAATCCAGAGAAAATGCCTAGGGAAACATGTCCTGAAGGATGCTGTTGTATAAAAGTCCTCCCCAGGTGCCAGGCTGCAACCAGCCATACCTGCTTCCCTTCCATCCCCTCGACCTTTTGCTCACCTGGTGCTGGTGGCTCTGCATGTGCATCTGAAGGTGCTGAATGTCCCTCTCCCAGCTGGCTGTTGTCCCCTCCCTGGCCTCAGCTGTCAGCAGGTACACGTCGAGGCCGCGGTGGTGCTTCACGCTGTAGTCCCCCGAGTGCACCGTGTGAGACAGCGTGCTCCACGAGTCCGGTTCCCTGGCTCCCTCCCTGGAAAACAAGGCTGGGTCAGTGGGCAGGCGAGGAGGGATCCTGCAGGGCAGGACATGCACACTCTCCTTCACTCTGGACACTCATCTAATCATGGGAGCGAGCGGAGCGCGGCACCGGCTCCAGGGCCAGACAGACAGATACACACACACACTCCTCCGTCTTGAAAATTAATGTGATTTAGAGCTAATGCCAGCCACAAGCTTTATTTCACAAGGTTCTTCTCAGGTAGACATCAGTGTTTTTTACCCCAGACTATGACAGACTAGCAGCTAAGGGCATGCCAACTGCGTTCTAAATCAAATTTATCACAGGTGAAGATCACCAAAGCAGCTGTCACTAAACAGCAGACCCCTGAAAGGCAGAACAGCAAAGGGATAAGTTGGAAGATATGAAAGCTATCATGGTACAGATGGTACAGCTTCTACACCAAAGCCAGCACACTGCTCACAAACACCCAACAGCCATCAAATTGCACCAGTTCTTTCACTCCTGAAATGAATTTAACTTGCTCTGTGAAACTGCCTCTGTGCAACATGTTCTTGGTGTTGTGAGACAGCTGTTTTTCTGCAGGACTGTCATGGGCTTTCTTTTTTACCAATCCAAAGGAAAGAAAGGGAAAAAGATACTGTAGATCAGAACGAAAAATAACTTAGTGGGTAAATGGAGTCAATAGCAATTTCTATTCAGCCCTCTCTTTTTGAACATCAAACTCTGATTTAAGCAACAGCTTGTAACTCAAAGCAGTAATTCCTCAGGTCTCCCCGGGCTGCACAGCAGCTTCACTGGCCCTTTGAGGTGCTGAGCAAACACTGAGGTGTTCATCAACTTCAGGTTCACAGGTTTCATTTTGAATTAGAACTGATTCAGGAAACTCAAAATCTGTTTTAATCATCCCAGACAGAGCACCTTGTGCACCACCCCTCCAAGCTGTGCACCCCAGGACATGGAGCCAAACCCCAGGGATGTTATACAAACAGGGGATGACGCTGACCTGCTCAGGGATGCAAGAAATGGGAATTTCCCTGTCTTCCTTCTATCAGGCACATCTACTGACACCCAGCCCCACCTGTGAGCTGTTGGGGATTGAAATAGATGCTCTTTAAAGATCTCTTCCAACCCAAACTACTCCATGATTCTATGATGTCCCCTCCCTGTTGCAGAGACTAATCATTTCCAGATCTCCCTTTGCTGCCCAGCTACAAATTTCCTTGGAAGGGGTAGAGCTGTGATTGTTTTCAAATAATTAGGAATTCAAGAAAGTACATAAACACAAAAGCATGCCATCAACCAGGTAAAATTACATATAGTTTTCAGAATCTTTGCTGATAGGTCTTGCTTTAAAATTTGCAAACCTTTCTTATGGACAAGTGCCTCCCAGCAAGTCACAGAGCTATTTCTCTGGGAAACCAAGCAATCTAGAAAGCAAAGTCATAATGAGCAAACACCATGATCAGCAACAGGAATGGGCAGAGCAGGGTGGGGAAACAGTCAAACGGTTCATCACAGGCACAGAAACCTGTGCAGGCAATGGTGGTGGCAGTGGCTGCCCCTGCTCTGCCCCAGCACAACCACCCACCCGTTCTGTGACCCATTTTGGGTGAAATCTGCAAGGAAATTCAGACAAAGCAATACTATGGCTTCCATCATTCACCACCATTTATCTCAGTCATTACTTGACTTCAGCAGAATTACACTTGATTTAAGCAGAATCAATATTTCCACAGAGAAACAGAAGGAAGCATCCAGTTTCTGGTGATGATTATATGGATATAAATCCACAGAGACACTGAAGTCAACTGAGCCATTACAAGTAACGAAAGAAATGACCTTCCTTTATCAAGGCAACACAGATATTTCTGTCTGGAGTATTTTTCTCTTCAGCTGTCATGTATGAGAAACCACTGTACTCAGGGCCACTCTCAGTACAACGAGGCAGTCAGCACAAAGCCCACAGTCACCCACTCACGGGGACAACAGCAGCCCGATTAAAGAACTGAGCACGACGAATCTGCTCCACTTTCTCATCAGCTTCAAGGACTCTCACAGGCATCTCCAAATCAGCACCCACAAAGCTGCCTGCATGACTTCTTGAGCCTCAAAGGGCCCTCTGCAACTTCAAAAGGCTCAAATTGGAGCGAGATGACAGGCAGAGTCCCCTGCAACCCCGCGAGTGTGTCCACCCCTCCAGCAATCCACAACCTTCACACGGCCCAGATGGATCAAACACTCACTTTTGCTTACAAAGACAGCAGTTTCTTTTCATATCCAAGATGCCAGTCTGTTACACTTTATGAAAAGCTTTAAACCTTTTGAGAAACCAAGAAGTTTCTCACATCCAGCCAAGTACAAACTCCAAGCTCTCATTTTTAGTAGCAGTCACCTTCGTTACACAAACCTAAGCAGTGATACAGCGAATGGTTCAATCTACTGCCTCCTTCAAACCATCCCTTTCATACTCTGCTCCATCCCAGCACTAATGGTCTGAAGCACAGAGGAAAAATGAGGATTCCCAAGCATTAACTCATTTTCCCATCGCTGTTCCTGTTGTTCAGGCAATCACTTCCAAGGCCACATAGCTCATTTGAGAAGACACTCATTTGCCCTCATGCACTGAGCTTCACTGTTTGTGCCTTTCCTGCATGTCTCACTGCAAGCCCTGGGTTTTACTGAAATGATAAAAACACACTTTCTTCCAGGAAAAAAGCTTTGCTGTTATGCATTTTGTACTTCCTGGCTGTAAAAGATGCTTATTTTGTCTAGACTTGGAATTTCTGTAGTGGTTGTATAGGAGTGCACATCCAAGCTGCTCTGCTAGGAGATAATAACAGATATGCAAATACTTACTGAAGATATATTAGCAAAAATATGTATACAAACTCCAGCCTTCAAGAGGTTTGAAAATCTGCTTTTGTTCAGCATAAAAATCCAGTTTGCTGCACTTTGCCAGAAACAACGGAAATCTGTCTTCTTATGAGATTTAACCATCCTGGGTCAAATCTTTCTCATCTTCCCTTTTCAACAGTTTCCCATCAAAATACATAACAGATACCAGTGAACTGAACATTTTGTAAGAAATATCTCTGAGCTCAACTTTCACAGAAGAAAGTATCCTGGTTAAAAAAGCAAGGACTGCCTGAGAAGGCTGATAGTGTTCACTAGCTCTACCCTCTGCACAACCATGCCATGACCCACTGAAAAAGCCTGGCAGAAGTCCTCCAGCTCTGCTGAGTCTTCTGTCCCATGAAGGTAAACTCTGAAGGGAAATTTTTGGTTGAAATGAAGGACAGACTTACCAGCCCACCCTTCATCTGCAGAAAGGTGGCTCAAAGAAGGACAACAACTTCAAACAGAGAGAGGAGAAGCAAAAATATTTAGAAATACTCTCAGGCCATGTCCTGCTCCATCTGGGAGCTGATTAAACTACTGAAACTACAGGATCACCTCCTGCCCATCTGGCACGTTAAGACAAGATGATCGATCATAGAATCAGAATGGTTTGGGTTGGAAGGAACCTTAAAGATCATCTAGTTCCAACATGGATAGGGACACCTTCCACTGGACCAGGTTGCTCCAAGCCCCATCCAAACTGGGAGGGGAAGATAAATAGGAATAAGTGGTTTTTATTTAAATCTCCCAGCACTGCCCAAATAGACTGGTCCCTTGTCAAGGCAGAGCTACACTGTACTTGAGTGCTGAATCTCTCCTCAGGGGAGCAGAGACTGAGTGGCGGAAAAGGGAGAGGAAAGCCCGCACCACACGGCTCCTGGCTTCCGGCAGATATGGGCGAGAGATTTTTAAGAAGAGGGAAGATAACTGAAAAAAGAACAACAACAACAAAAAAAAACCTGATCAAAAGCTCTGCTTGCCCTCAAAAGCTGCAGAAACTGCTCAGCTAACAAGGGTCTGAAATTCAAGGTGCCAGTGCTTGCAGCAGGCGTGTTTTCCGGTACCAAGAGACAAGGTTCGAGTTGGAGGGGAGAGGAAGAGGAGGGAGGAAGAGATCAGAAGATGAATGAAAAAGCCTCAGTGAGTTAAGTAAAACTTTGTGTTAGGAAGATTTATCCCACAGTTTCACAAAGGGATGAGGAAGGCACTGTGGGAACTCAAGGTGTTATTTCCTGGGGATATCCCCTCCAGATTTCTGAGCTGAAACAAAACAATCTTGGTAGCATTGCCAGCTCTCAGGATCTTACTGCAAGCCCGACAACAGCTGTGGGTTTACTCTGAAAGAACCAGCACCTAGACCCACCCTTCTAGGAGGGTGAAAAAGGTGATAAAGAAAAAATGAAAAAAAGGAAAAATCAATTAAAAAAAATTAAACAAAGCCCCTACCATTATGGCTGCATGAAAAGCTAGGGAAAGGCCAGAATTTAGATGCTCTTATCTGTAAGGTAAATAAAAAACATAACTGAATTGAATTTTAATCTTGCATTCTTTTTGTTACTATTATTATGGTATCACAGTGAAAATACCAGATCAGACAGATTGTGATCTGGGATAAACAAGGAATGGTGCCTACAGGGATAGGATTGGTGGTGATTGTGCAACATGCCCATAGCACAGGCAATTTAAATCAAGCCAACAATCCCTCTTGGGAAAACCCAGCACCCACACTCAATGCAGTCACCAGCACTCAAACCAACACATCTTAGAAATCTGACCAAACAGAACTTCAGTGTTATTTGCAGAAGTGTTGGGGTAATGGATGCTTTGTATCTGTATGATCAACTTTGCACCCACAATCTTCAGTGACAGACAAAACACTAATGCACACAAACACTTTCTTGCTCCTCCTCATTTTTATAACCATCTATATGCACTGTATACGAGACCAAGAAAACACATGGAACCAACATGTGCTAGAATGGGTTAAAATAAATCAACCATTTTCAAATTTGAAAGAGATTTAATAAACACAGAATTCATACTTCAGATTTTCCAAGTGTTCCAAATGCCCCAAGAAGGTAGAAAAAAAAATATGTTTCTCAAAGAAAAATCTATGTATTGCTCACTAATTTGAGTAATTCTGATGTTGAAAGAAAGAGTTAAAAGTTCATCTGATGTAGAAATAATGACTAACCCCTTACAGTGCCTCGCATAAGCAGTTGGCAGTTCTGACACCAAACGGAATTCAGGATTGCACAACCTACCTTTCAATATGAGATTAAATATTTAATAACTGGATTCAAAATATGTAATGCTAACTTCTCATTGATCAACACATTATACAGCAGCAAATCATAGAGAGAAAACCTGGCTTGGTCCTTCAACAGTTGTTTGCAGATGCACATATCCTAAGGGAGCATGTCCAGTATTTTCAAATACAAAGGGTCTGTACCTCTAAACCCAAGCATTTCTCAGGCCTCAATGTTAATTATGCATTTAAAAATATATAAAAATACAGCTACAAACTCCCATCAACTATATTTGCCAAGAAGTCCAATCTGCATTCTGTAAGAGTAACTTAGTAAATGTATTTTCCATTTGTTTTATTTTCAGAGCATTACATAACAAGAAGGATGCCCTACTCAGGATGTGGAGCTGTAGGTCCAACACAGAACCCAATGTCCACCTGGAGTCTCATCAGTACACAAAGGAAATTTAAGGTGAATCTATGAAATTCACTCAAGAGTGAAAACAGATGCCATTTGTTGCATTTTAAATAAAAAAGCACTGTCATGGAGACTACTTCAGCAAGCAGTTTACAGCTAAAACCAGCATCTCAGATCAGGACAAATGGTATGGAAGAAGAGTTGTCTCTGCAGAACATCTCCACATGCTGCAAGTGAGAGTGATCGCTGGCTCTGCAATCCAACCCCGAGAAGAAGCCACTCCTTTGGCTGCCTCTGACACAGCAGTTTACAAAGTCTTCTACAATCATCTGATCAAACTCCAACCCCTACCATGAATATCACTGCTCAAAGCAAATCTGCTAAATACAAGCATCCTAACTGGGTATCCAGCTAGCCCATGACTGAGGCCAAAAACCCAGCAGTCCACTTACCTGCATTTTCTAAATTTATCCTGAAACAGAGCTGGTCTTTCATAAGCACTTACCAACCACACAAGGCTGTCCAGCTCTTACGGCCCCTACAATTATTGGGAAAACTTCCAGATCAGGATTTCTGGGGGAAAGGAAATAGTTTCTTCTCATATCTTACCAAATATTCTCAAATCTCTTCTAAATCTCTGCTTTCTCATCCTCACAGGTCTGTTTGCATGATCTCCCAGGACTACAATTTTCAAGTGGGAAATCAGAAACAGTAAAAAGCTGTTTCTACCACATGGACTAAGCCTTCTCTCTCTTCTGTATTCAAAGGTGGCTATATACAAGACAAAGGAGAGGAGGGAGTGCAAATACAAGTCTTCATAGGGATGTGGGAACACACGAGGAAGTCAGTAAAAGTTGGAGCATGATGTGGGGTGAGTAGGTGGAAAGAAATACAAATCCTTCCTGCTCCATCACCTTCACACCTGGTTGCCCCATCCTCCCACTCCCAGTCTGCTTCCCTGCTGTGGCCAGAAGAAACTCACAGCACCTCAGCACCTTTCTAATCATGATGTTAAAGCTATTAAATGATGGTGTTTGAATTGAAAATCCTACAGCCAGAAAACTAGACCCTGCAGACCACTGCTCCTCCCACACTGCCCCAGACACACCACTGTCTGTAGCTGAACAGCTTCTCCTTTACACACACCTGAGTCCTCTTTCAGTGCCCTTCTAACATTTTTGAATCCCTCTTAACACATTAATCTTGTGCCATCACTTGTAGAGACAAAGTCAGCTGTTCTCCTGCCACACCACAGCAAGCCATACCTCAAACCCAGCTCCCCAAATAGCAAATGGATTTGTTGCTCGGTTTCGAGTGGAAGAACAGATGGAGACACATCAGCACTAATTCAATAAACCTTACAGCCCCTGATTCTGCTTAGCCAGAAATAAAATATATGTACACCATGTGACTGATTTTAAGATCATGTTTAAACACTCTCCTGAACATGAACTGGGTATTTCTGAAACTGAACACTTGCTCAAAGAGCCTGCTAAATTGGGGTGAAAAAAAAAAAAAAAGGCCATACAAGGCAAATCCTCTTGCAGCTCTGGCTCAGATAAAGCAGAAAAGTGTATTTAGCTATAAAAGTAAAGTCACTGAAAAAGCTTCCTTATTTGAGAGGCACCACGGAGATTACAGCCCAGACCTCACCAACTACTTATGTAAAATCAGAACAATAGCAAGTGATAATCATGGATTGCAAAACAGTCACAAAACCCTTCTGCTACCAGTAAGTTAGTCCTCATGCGTGTTAATTAAATCATTTTAATTTTGGAAATACAGACTTGTACTAATTTACAGTTTCACAGACTGAGCCTCCTGATTATTACAAGGAAATCTGAAGGGAAGACTAATCCTGGAGCCATGCAGAAGCACTTTAGAGCAAAAGCAGAGAAACCAGCAAAAGTAAAAAAAGTTTACAGTAAAAAACTCAGAGACTGTTGCTACTCCTTGTGGGGATTAGAAAAATGCAATTTTTATATTTCTTTTAATGGGTTTTATTTTTCTCTCACTTCTGTTTTTCAGAGGACATAAATCACTCTCAGCTGTGAAGGAACTACAAGTGTTTGGTTTTGTTGGGGAAAGAAACATTACTAGACAGAAATAAAATCAGCAACCAGATCAGTGTTTGTATGTTTTACAAAGCAGCACTTCCAACCTCTCTGCAATCCCCGCACGCTCCTGGAGTCCTGGAGCCATTTTCCCCACTGCTGTAGGAGCCCTGCAGAACATGGAGCTGGCAGGAGATTGTGTTACTGCCCTGACTGCACTGGGAAACACCAACTCCTGCACTCTGCAGCTGCCCAGTTACTCAGAGTTCCACCAGCCTGTTTAAGGACTGTGCTGCCTCTCCAGAGCCAGCATCACCCAGTTCCAACACCGGGGAGCAACGGGCTTCAACCACAGATCACTCACTCTGGAACTCACTCCTACCACTTGGAAATTGTTAAAACTCAGAGAGGGCTTTACAAACTGCCCCATTTCTAAAGTTATCTTTACATACAAATCTTTATATTTTTTTTCCCCTATAAAACCACTGCCCTTCTGCACCATCCAATTCCACCTGCAATGCAGAACACTACTTACTGCGCAGTTTTCATCTTGGAGATTAAAAAAAGTCCCCTCAGGAATGATACAGAACTGATGAATGTTTATTGATGATGACTATTTATTTGCTTATATGAATATTTATTAATGAATGCTGCTGTTGACTCTCCATCCCTGGTGACCTACACAGGCTCTATGACAGCTCCTCATTTGGGTCTGAAAAGAACCAGCACCTTTCCTGTCTGAGGATGAAAAGCCAGTGCACACCACAGAACAGAATACTTCCAGGAATGGAAAACTTACATAGGAAACATCTTTTATTTTTTTCCCATGAAGTACTGCAAAAGCTGAGAAGAGAAAGTTCCTCAGATAAACACAAATTCCAAATGTCACCAGTGTGATTAGTTTTTGACAAAAATATTTACACTGCAGCTGAATCAAGCCACTTTGCAGACAAACCAAGGCAAAACTGCAACGAAGAAGGTTTTATGTTTGCTCTTTAATGACTGTATCCTAATTATGGCAAAATTTCACCCCTTCCCAATGCTGGCTGGGAGAATCATTGTAAAATGCAGGGTCCTGCAAATTAGCAAGCAAGAGAACAATAAATTCCCCCCAAGGACAATGCATCACAAAACACGCTGCGTTCATTTATTTGGCATAGTGCAGTTTAATTACTTGTAAAAATAATGACTCCTTTGTAGGGGCCCTCACTAACATGCGTTGCTGCTCTGTGTTTTGCTGAGTGGGACGAGCTGTGTGCCAAATTTGTGTGCATGGATTATACAGCGTGAGCACAGGCAGAGTGCAGAAAGGAGGTTGTACAGAGTCCTTTGTGTTTTGACAGCACATAAATGGCACTCACTCTCTTCACGGAATTTTCTGTTTTGAAACTCAACATTTCTCCTCCCAATAGGGATTTTCAAGTCTTGATCCCATCTTATTGCAGAAAATGCTCAGTATAGTAAAAATCACTGCTGGGGAATCAGGATGTGCCCATTTTGTCACCATCACCACTGAGTGAGAACTGCCATTCCAATACTGGAGTCAGTTGAGAAATACTTCACCAAATACATGAATAGCTGTTGTAATAGTTTTGTTTACTTCCCATTTTTATTTAAATTATCAGCTCTACTCGCATTTGGGTTGCGGTATTTGCTGTGAGTTCTATAATCAAGTTTTGGCCAGCTTAAGCTTCCTGGCAATATGTGAAGCCTGTTAACATGGTTAGTCTCACCTTGGAGAACCTTGCTGCAGTTACAGGATGGATTTGCACATCCCATTTTTACAAGATAGCCTGTGAGATACTTGTGTTTTCACAGCATGACTGTTGAACCTGATGAAGAAAAATGTAACACTGTCATCTTCTCTGTATAAATGCCAGCAAGGGAAGCAGCAGAAGATATTGGAGAACAGGTTCCATCCCACACTGCACCTTCTCCTTCACCCTAACTTTCCATGTGGTTGCCTGAATTTAAAGATAAAACCTAAATGCAATCACCCCAGCAATACAGATGGTATTTTCTGCCCCCCAACACTGCACCTAACAACTACAGAAAGCAGAATAATTTACAATTTGTAATGGGGAATGTTGCATGATAATATGGACAACACAGCAGACTCCTAAACATGACATTGGGTCACTCAACATAAACCCCAAGTATCTGAGAAGTCAATTCAGAAACACAAAGTTTATAACAAAGCTTAAGAGAACCAGGCATCAGAATAACACACACGGAGACTAAATCTTTTCTCCTATACAAACGGCCCCCTCAAGTTTTTTTTTAAGCTCTCTGTCTTTATTAGCCTCAGCTACTAAAGCTAGATCTCCAAACATTTGCTGCTCAAAACTAACTTGCCATCTTCCAAAGGATTCCTTGTAAAGCAGTGCAATAAGTGCTCATGCCACTAGTTACTTGCTATGTGTTGTAAGACCTGGCTGCTTCTCAAGATCATTTACAAGAGATCTGTTTCTGTTAAATATTCTGTTCTCCTTTAAATACTTGCATTAATTCTTACTATTTTTTTTAACCTATACTGTAAAATACCTATTCTCTACAAGATGCTGCCTTATTTCAGTATAATGATCGCTATTTCATTTAACTAAAAAACTCCCTCTCTAAAAAGTAAGAACACAACATTCCACCAAAACCACAATGCCTGTTAGTTCCCCTCTTTTGGGCAGTTGTGCATGCTTGAAGAAAAGCTTTTTCATTTCTGTTTGCAAAATATTAGTCTTAAATAGTCAATATTACAATGACTCACTTTGGGCTTTAGGAGACAGCTGGAAGCAGAACACTGAGCAACAAGAAACCCCCTCCCAAAAAAGTATTATTTCATTTCCCCTAAACCCTCAGGACCGGCCCCATTGCTGCTAGCAAGAACGGTAAAAGCAAAATTTTACCAAAATTGCCTTTAAGGGTGGAGTGTAGCACTTAGACACCACTGAGTGATAATGTACAGCAAAGCCAAGCACGGTAGAGAATGGCAAACCAGCAGAGGAACCACCAAATCACCCTTACTCTGTCAAAAGCTGGTGCAGCTTCAGGTAGCCCCTCTCCAAGGCCAAGCTCACAGGCGTTGCCCCTTCGTTGTTGTGGATGCTGAGAGCTCCTCTTCCACCCGGCTGCTGGAGCAGAAACCACGTCAGGCGCAGCAGACCCAGCCTCACCGCAAAATGCATCAGCGTTTCCCGAGGGATGTTCTCTGGGAAGGGGAAAAAAGAAAGAAAGAAATAGGAATTCATAGGCTTGCGGCTTAGGGGAATGTTGTATCCCCACATCCCAGCCCCACCACACAGCAGCTGGCACGGAGCTGACAGCCCAAAGGAACCTGCAGCACCTGGAAAAACAGCCTGCTTGCCAATATCCAGGAGACACCAGTCTTAAAGTGAGGGACACGCTTCGGTGGGACTGGAAGTGCTCAGGACCTCTCATGCTGAGACTGACCACAGAAGTCAATGTGAAAACCCTGTTTCCTCAACAGCCACAGCCACAGCCACCACCAAGCCACAGCACATCCAAACAGAAGCGTGGTCAGGTGGGTTTTCCTGGATATCCAAACTTTCTCCTCACACATCCAGGACCAGGTTTCAGGGATGGACAAATTTTGTTATCTAACGGGATGCTGATTTGTCCCAAGGCATGAAGACAAAAAAAGACTAATTACGCTTGATGCACAAATCCAAAGCAGTTATAGAAGAGAACTGTTTAAAAACTCATATAGACAAAAAAAAAAAAAAAAAGAAAGGGTTTTCTTTCCTGATTATTCCTCAGACCAGCTTTTTTCAGCTTTATACAGTAGCTCTGTCATTCTGAGTAGCAGCATTTATAAACTACCAATCTCCACTGCTGCTTTTTGTGTTTAATACCCATGACCTTCTAATTTGGTAGAAGTCACTCTTGAGCCTGAGCTTTCATCTCAGAAAAACATAGCCCTACTCCAAAAGCTGCAGCCCTAGAATGATGCTCTGAAAAGCTTTAACCAGAAATGAGCTCCAGATGCACTGCTGAAATCCAGCATTTGCAGATCAAAGTCTGTTATTTCTGTATGAAAGGCAAAAGCATTTGGGTTAAAAAAACTGCAAGAAATAAAAATTTGTTCTTTTAATTAACGAAGGATTTCGCTATTGACTGACAGCAACAACAACAAAAAAGCACCAACTGGGTCTCAGAAAGCCATGCCAACGAGCACACTTGGTATAAACCCTTTAATACCACAGGAATGATTTACTGGGTTATTAATTTGAGTGCCAGCCAAACCTATACAACAGGTTTTCAAATGTACTCACATAATGGCTTTAGGATTTAATTTTGTATTTTTTTCTTTAAGAAGTGTGCCCCAAGAGAAATCACTTCTTCAAAGTGCTGCTGTTTTTCTTGCTTACTTACTTTCTTTAGGGACGTCATTAAGACCTTCAGTGAAAAACAAAACAAAGCAAAAACAGGCAGTTCTCCCCTGCCTCACACACAATTTTTCACAACTTTTTGGATCAAATTCTGAAGAACTAATCTGTATTCAAGAACCAAAGGATTTCTGGCACCATTTCTCTTCCAAATGACTCCAAATTAGGTCTCTGGGCTACAAACCAAGCCTTCCCCCTAACCTCTTCTTGATTACCATAAAGCAAAACCAAGCTGTCCTGAATACATGAGTGTGTTTGAGTGGAGGTTCCAGCTGATCAGAGAAAAGGGAATGGCTGAGCTCTCCCAGAGACAAATTCCCAGCCTTTGGCTAAGTAATGAGAAGGATTGGGGTATTAAATGTAACAGAGCATAAACACTTAGAAACAGCACAACAAGGAGGTTAATCAATGGTGGCAGCCCTGAATATAAAAATAACAAGTAAGACACCATATGGACAGACCCAAGGAAAGGGTACTGATGAAGCTGCAAAATGTGGATACAGGTAGGACTTATCTGGAGTGGAAGTCAATGCCCAGAGTTTTACTCAGTGGACTTGTACATACACAAAGCTCCCACAATACTCCACACTCTCCAAAGTGACTGGCAGAGCCAATGTAGTTAATGTGGTGTAACTCTTCCTACTGAGATGCAGGAGGCACAAAAGCACTTCCATTAGAGCAAACAACTGCCATCCAAATAAACAACGTGTTGCAGGGGTCTGACCACGTTCTGCTCTCACATGGGATCTCCTGTTCTAGCTGTTTTATTGAAAGGGAAAATCATCTTCCTAACTGGAATGGACAGTCCTGCACCAGGAGCAGCCTAGACCTGCAAAGCATAAGCACAGGTCCCTGGACCAAAATGCTTCCTCCTCCTGCAGCTGAGAGCATCACCAACAGGGAGAAGCATCTTCTGCTCACCAGCTTCTGGTTCACCACTAAACACACACTACCAACTGCAAGTTCTGCAAGAGGCAGGCAGATATTCCTCTTGTCTCCGAGCCAAATGGGTGCCTCTCTCTGTCTCGCATGTCCACAGATGAAATGGCCCCTCCCAGTTGTCACAATGCTTCCCCAGTTGTCCCAATCTGCTCATATGACTGCACCTTCTGAGAACATCTTTCCTGTTCCATTAAAACAATCTTCTTTATCACTGAATCAGTGGACAGAGCAGTTCTGGAGTTTGGATGGAGGTGTCTGCAAACACAGCCGAAGTGAATGTGGCCCTGCCCTGATGCCTTTGGGCGGTGACAGTGTGCACACAGGATCTGTGAAAGAAGAGGTGGCGTGTTGCCACCACAGCATATTAAACACACAAGCTCACTATCCACTTTTGGAAGGCTCTGCCTGACACAGAACCTGGCACAAGGCCACCCTAACAGATGGGCACAGACGATGGCAGGGAAGAGACAAAGTACTGTACATCCAACAACTGCAGGGGCCCCAAGCAATGGCTTTGGAAGGTTCTGGAGTGTGCAAAACTTGCATGGTGACAGTTAAAAAAGCATGTGCCATCTGTGGGCTGGATTAACTACTAATATATAATGGAAATACATCTGTTGGTGTATGGTGTTGCTCCAAACTGGACAAGAGCTGATCTGCATCAAGTATGGACATTTTGCTGGATGGAGAGAGGAGGAAGACAGACAGATCCCTTCAGACTTCCTACCTTTTAAGGGATGAAGCTCGTCACACAAAATGTTGGAAATCCAGTCAATGATTTTAAGATCTTGTCAAGGTGCAAAATGATGTCCCAGGCACGAAAAAATATCAAAAGCTTTAACATACAAAAGCCAGAGCTCCTTCTTCTACAACACATCAAGCAAAAGCTCCTCATCTTAAAATGGCTGTCGTTTGAATGTCAACAAGAAGCTTCTGGTAATTAGGAAATTGTGGAAGTACAAGACACACGATACTAAAAAGGCCAAGATTGTTTTGTTCCTGTCTCGTTTCCTAGTAATAGGCAACAGTTGAAACATATGATTATTGCCCCATAATGGCAGGGTACTCTAGTCCAGCTGGCAAAACACAAGACCTTGGATATATTATTTTTGTATAGTTTTTTTTCTGCTCTGATACATGAACAGACAGTTTATCTGCGCAACTGAGGACCAAATTTCCATAGAAGACTGTCAAATGTACTTTACTAATAGTAAAGGATTAAGGTTTAAGGCGCTTTTAGCACAAAACAAATAAGCATTGAAGGAAAAAAAAAAAACTTCGGGTATGACACACCCAAGAACACTAAGCAAACACTTTCATTTTAACCCTGATTAAATAACAAAAAAACCTACTGTTCCTTTTTAAAAATAACTTTCCAGGTAGAGTAACCTACACCTAATGGTCAGTTTATCCTCCATGTCCTGAGAGATCTCATGAGCCAGCCATAGAATGGGGTAGCATTGCTTTGTCTTCCTGTGCTGGTGACCTTTACTTGGTCTCATCCTAACTCATGTATACTCAGCAATTTGGAAATCTACCATCACATCTGGCCTCAAAATCTTGCTTTCTGCTGGAAATGTTCTCACTGCTCAGATCAATCTTTGAGAAACAAGGGTAAAAAACCCCAAAACCAAGATGCCACCTCACACTGAGGTCCTAGAGGAAGGCTCCAGTAGACAACTGCACTGCAGAAAGGTCAAGGCAAAGATGTTGTGTTTGGAGTTATGAGCTCAGTTAATAAAAAGATGTGTGGGTAATTCCTTTCTTAATATGATAAACACAAAATTTTTCAAAGGATGCCAAAAGATCACCATGTCCCCATTCCTGCTAATATCAAAGGGAACGGGAATATTCTCATGCCAACAATTTCTCAACTACAGATTAAAAGGTACATCTCAGTCTTGAGCAGCACATTTCTGATGCTGTCTGAACAAGAACTGCTTTCTGCTTCCCATTTTCCACTGCAGAGGGCACTAAATTTAGGTATGGAAAAGATTTTTTTACATCTTATCAAGGACTGTTGCTGAACAGAGCACTTTGTGCAGCTGGCACTGAACACATCACGCTGATTTATACCCTCCTGTCCTTTATCAGAGAGCACAGAAGCTGAGCAGCAGACTGGAAAGGATATGAAACCCAACCAAAAGAACACCTGTAACTATTAAATTGAGAAGGTTTCAAGAAAAACTATTACAAGAGTGCAGTAAATGAACAGATTAAAGCTCTATGTCTGAAATACAACACTGGCAGCATAACTTCAGCAGCCTCCCATGGAAAAAAAAGACTAGGTACTAATAATCAAGTTCTGAAAGTTCTTAAAAGGTTTTTTTGAATTTTTTGGTTATAATAAGATGGTTTTTTTGGTGACTTTCTCTCTTTAGACATTCTCCCTTCCTGCAAAAAAAACCCCAATTCATGATCTGTATTTGTGGTGACACTCATGTCCTGTACATTGAAATTCTACTGGTTCTCTAAATGTAACTATTAAACCCATAACCCTAGTACAGTCAGACTATTTCAAACCAGGGCAGAGAGTTTCCCTCTATACCCACCCCCTACTTGGTGAGGTCAGGGAGTTTAATTTCCCTTTACGTACTGAAGGACCATGTTTATCCCAGAGCATTTCTGGGAAGCTGTACATATTCAACACATCAGTAACTGCAATCAGTTAAGTGCTCTATCTAATCTGATGGTCTCCTGGTTATCTGCTTGAAAGCCTGGCTCACTATCTCACAGCAGTCCTTGCACTCCCAGGGGAACTACTGCATATCCTGGTGATCACAGCAACCCTCTGCCAACATTACCAGCTCCTGAAGCACCACCTCAGAAAGCTCACACAACCAAAAATTAACCCTGGCTCGGGTTTCACCACTGACTTTTAATAAGCAAAACGAAAAGACTATTTCCTCAAAGGTTTTGACTAAATGTTACTTCCACATTATTTTGAAAGTGATCTGTTTATTAGTTATACAATTAAGCTCTCTAGGCTTTTCATACCTGAGCCTTAGACCCTCCCTAGTTTTTTTCTCCTTTTTTTTACCCCACTTCAACATAAACAAAGCCATAATCATTACTCATACCTCAAAATATTCAGTTGTGGTTTTCTACTTAGCTTATTTTCTCTCCAGTAATTTAAAATAGAACATCACAGTCTTGCATTTACATTGCATACATCCTCAGGACACATATTAAATTTGATTCTAGACATAAAGTGTAACAATCTGTTCCATTTAGATAGCTGCCTTTAAATGTCACTGAGAACAGTAAATAGCCCTACTTTTGACAGCAGTAACAACTACGTTCTTTAGAAAGTTACAATGCACTTGTAATTATTAAGACAGACATGATTATATGGCACCTGAAAGAAATGCTGAGTTTGGAATACCACAGTAACAAGACTAATCCTTAATTGTGGATATTCTGAAATTGGGGATGCCATTGCAGTTCATACAGACAGACAGATAACTCAGAGCAAGGCCCAGGAACTGCTTGCTGTGGAGGGACAGTGTATAGCTGGTGAAGAGCACAGTGTATCTCAGGGACCATGCTCTTCCCCAGCCACACACTGTCCCAGGCTCTCCTCTGCCTCCCAGCTCATCCCACCAAATGGCTGAGTACCCTCTGCCTGTCCCAGCAAGAGAATGCAGCCCAAGGACCTCTGATGTCAGGAATCTTAGGTGCTTCCATCCCCAGTTCTGCAGCTGTGTCTGTTTACTGACAGAGCAGATGAGTTCAACAGCCTCAGGAGATAGATCTGGGTGAAACTTTTAGCTGCCTCTGTGCCCTCTGGGGTGACAGCAGTGAACTCCCTGCCCTCTGCTCAAAGCCTGGCCAGGACTGGGTGCAGCCAAGAGCAAGGAGAAGCCTCTACACAAAGCCACCCCCTCCTCAAAATTCAGCCTGCAGCTGTGCTCAGTGGGAGATCTTGTACCCAGCTTCTGCCTGCAGAAAGCCATTACCTCCTAACTTTTGCAAAAGTTAGACTCCTACTTCAGGCCTTTGAAAAATCGACCTTTAACCATGTTTGACAGCAGCAGCTTCTCTGAGCAGCAGTTCCCCATCAGGCTGTGGTGCTCCGGGAGCTGGCGGAGGCTCCCAGCTCGCTCCTGCCTTCAGAGGTTTTGCTGAACAGCAGTGTTTTGTTCCCAGCCCACAAGGGCCCATAGAGACGTGCCAGCTCAGAGGCAGTGCTAAACATCTTTCAAGAAGGGATCTGACATTTTCTTTTGTTCTCATTTCTATAGTATTTTCTCCTTCGAGAAGGTTATTTGAAGTTATCTGGTGCTGACATTTAGGGAAATGTGAAGCATGAATTGGAATAGCTGTTCATAGGTAGTGACGCAGAGCAGGACAGGGTGTCCCACTGCAGGCACTGGCCAGAATGTGCCTAATTGTTCAAATGCTCCTACAGTGCAATCTTTGCAGTGCTTCTCCCTCTCCCACACACAAATTAACACGCAAGCACCAGTATAAGGGTGCTGTATTTTATATTTCAGACGTTTTTCTAATCTAGCTCCATCATAAACCAGGGATATCTCTTCCAACTCATTCTAGCAAAACAGAATTTCGTGACCAAAAGGATGCTTATGCATGCAAATCTTTCCTGTCCCAATCACAAAAATTCCCCCAAATTCCCTATGTGTATATATCTCACTGCAAAAAACTACCAGATAACTCTGCCTCTAACAAAAAGGAATATATTTTACAGCATTAATCTTCTTGAATGAAATTTGCATTTAGTGACATTACATTTATTCCTTTCTATCTACGTACACCTCACCACAGGATGCTAAAACACTCAAGAGTTACAGAATTTGGCATTACAGAGCTCCCCCTTCTCACTGTGGATGCCATAGATGCTCCACAGGTCCATTAACATTCAGAGCCCTCCATAACCACAACTTCCAGGCATACAAGCACATGGTGAGCAAACCAATGTAAATCTTATGGCCTGGTTTTCCTAAGTGCTGATTTTCCAAAGAATAATCAAAGTCAAAAAGAGAAAACAGATCTTAGCCCTCCTGCAAAATCTGCAACAACTCAGTTTCAAAGTCGTCATTAAGATCACTGTGACCATATTTTTATCACTTAAACCAGAAATGTCTGCATTATCACAACACTTTTCAAATGCAGAAAGAAACGTCAGTGACTTCCACACAGAGGAAAAGAATACCAAGTGTTTATCTCCTTGTAAACACATGACAGCTGCTGAATTTCTATCAAGGAACCATTAAATGTGATCAAATATTTTAATGTCTGCTAACATGGGAATTGCCTGTCCTTGTACTGAGGTTTACAAAAGCAGTCAGCAAGCTGGAGAAAAATAAAGCAGGAAAATCTCCTGTTGAAAGCCCTGTTGCAGAGAGCAGAACTGAGGCTCCTGCGCTGAACAAGCCACGTCCCAGCCCAATTCACGTGTTTGTGCCATTGCATCCTATAAAAGATGACAGATGCCTCACAGTCACATTCCTGAAGTGAAACTATTTGCCAAAATACCCTGAAAATTTACAGCAAGGATTTGTACATATTGGAACCAGTCCCCCGGTCCCCCTTGTGACAAAATAAGCAGAACTCCAAGGACACAGAAACACCACAGCACCCTGAACACCTCAGCACTTCTGCTTCAGCAGCCACCAGAGATTCTGGGCCAGCCTTGGGGTTTATTTATAAGCCCTCAGTAGCCCTCACTGCTATGGTTAAGGGTCAAGTTTTTCCACCCTTCCTTTATTTTCAAAATTGTCCAGGCTTATTTAGGGGAACTGCTGTGTTAGGCCAGCCAGTGTGCAACCAGGGAAGTGATACAAACCCTCAGGGGCAGAGCCCCAAGTTGTCCAAGAAAAATCACGTATATTTTTCATGTTACAGTCGCTTTGCACCTGTGCTATAAAACCAACATTTACTACAAGTGCCAAATTTCTGGCACAAGGGTACTTCCAGGAGCATCAGGTATTCTACACACGGGGTTCTTTCACCACATAGCACTATGCTGATCCACATGCCATTGTTACACACACAAAAAAACCCTTTCAGGGTATAAATGAAAATACTGTCAGCTCGTGCTGTTTCATAAGAGAAGACCCAGAGAAATCAGCTGTGATTATATATTTTATGTTATGTATTTTATACCTTATATGTTTTAAGGAGGCTGAAGGGCAAGATATGGGATGAGGATGGACATCACATCCCATCTCTGAGCACAGAGGCCACCATACCCTTTGCAAGGTACATGGCAGGTTCCCAAGACAGGGAGCCCTTTCTCCCAGGCTGTTTACCTCTCTCCCAACCTGCAAATCTCACTGTACCCCAGAGGTCCTCACCGGTCAGGGACTGGTCTGCCCCCAGCACGTTCCATTCTGCTGGAAGCTTCAGGTGTCGAAATGCCAAGGCCACTTTCTCATCCAAAAAGTCCACGTCTGCAGCAGGTGGTCTTGACCGGTCCAAGAACCGTGTGAAATTCAGCGCCTGCTGGTTGCCAGCACAGGTGGCCAGAAACTGGGCAGCATCGTAGGCTTCGTCCTGGACAAACTGGAAACTCTCTTCTGCCACAACCAGAACGGGGTGACCTTCTCTAGAGGCACAAAGTGCCACCTTCACTGTCTCACAGCAGTCATGGCCTGCAAAATAAAATTCAGACAAATGGTAAAAAAAAAAGAAAAACGGCATGAAGGAAACACAACTGAGCAATTCCTTTGACACACACACGCTCTTTGCATTAAATCAAATAAGACCAAGTTATTGAGGGTCACAACTCTATAATAATGCTGTCTTTAGAATTTATATGTATCATCAGAGATAAGTATTACTTACAGATTTTAGAAGGGAAGGATGTATAAATCTTCTCTGTCCCAGTATAAACCAAGAAGTATAAGCCACCCAGTCTATTTATATACAGCAACAAGCAAACTCAAAGAGTTTTAAGTAATTTAAGTAAAGATTTTGCTAATGTACCAAAAGCCAGATTATATGGACAAACCTTCCCAGCTCCATGGCACTCCAGTAACTCATCAGAAAGCAGAACCCGCGTACTGCAAAACTGCACACTCCAAATGCTGTCACAGCACTTGGCCTGCACTGAAAACATGGAAATTTCACCTAAAACAAAGGTCTACATGGCTACGAGAGCACGACCTGCCTGGGCATGCCCTGTGTGTGCTCACTGCTGCACCTGCCCCTTGCATTTGCGTTCACATGACTAAACTGAAACGAAGCTGCTTCTGCTAAATAAAAAACATGGAAATGGCCCCTTTCCCTATTTATAGAACAAGAGAGTTGGAAGTTTGATAACTTTATTATTTATTTAGGACAGGGGAAACAGGAAAGAGGAGGCCCTGGCATGGCAACAATTTCATTGACTCAGAAACTTGAGGAGGGGGGGAAAAAAAAAACAAACACCAAACCAAACCAAACACCTTTTTGGAATTTTAAAAGGAAAAATATACTATGTGTCCAACACAACCAGAACTCGTAGTTGTCAGACATGCCCCTTCAATAATAAGGTTTGTGTTTCAAGTTCACTGCGTGGCACCGTTTCTTGTTCCAGCCTCAGACTGACATCATGGCTGTTTTTGCCAGAACAGCATGGACCCTGCACTAATTACTGGAAAAGCTTCTTTTTGCCCATGACCTCAGCATACTACCACATTCATGAAACTCTGCTTAGTTAAATACAAAATTACAATTTATTTTTAAAGGCTTGAAAATTCAATTTAAGCCCCTATTTGTGGTCAGTGGGAAAGTTTGCTTCTTCTGTTGGGGCCTTTAGCTGTTGATTTCCCTGACAAAAGGGAAAATATGTCCCTAATCTTCATGGTCTTTCAGCCAACCTCACAGATCTGTTCTGAGGTTTTTGGCATCTGTACAGATTTTGTCTGCTGAAAGAGGCAATCCTGAAGTTAATTGAAAGGTCAAAACTGCTATTAGGACACTGCGGGTAACACCAAAATTGTCAGAGATGAGGCTGTGGCTTCCTAAGGAGAGCAAATGCAGCTGGAAAGGTATCAAAGACAAGTGGAGAAGGGGAGGAAAACACACACGCATGTTGCTGCAACTGCTTAATACAGTCAGGATGCTCTGAAGCAGAAAGGTGAGGAAACTTCTTTCCTTCCAGCACCTGGTACCTATTAGCAAGAGGATGATGTGAAAGTTGAAGGAATAGATTTACTGGTTTTGTTGTTTTAAAAATTGAGGTACGAATAACTTCTTCTACAGCTCTTGAAAATACTGCTTGTCCCTTCTAATACATTACTGTATTAGTACTCAGCTGCTCAGATGAAACCCATTCACAGATTCTGCTCATCCTCACAGTAAAAGCTCCAAATGTTTAAGGGAGCGGGGGGGGGGGGTTGATACATTTTTGAGNNNNGGATGATACATCTTTGAGGGAACTTTCCTTTAATGCAATTTAGAACTGTACCTGCCTCCCCCTTCTTGCTTTGTTGATCTTCCTAAGGACATCGAATATGGAGTAGGTAAGACATAATTTTGTTTCCAGCCTCCACAAAAGCGGTGATCTCTATGCACACTGTGAGAGGACCATGCCAGCCTACAGGAGCTGACTCAAATCCTGTAAGCTGGGCTCTCGCTACTGCAGAGCAGTGGAAGGTTGTTAGAATGCAGAGTTTAAAAGAACCAAACACAATAAAAGCGTCCTTAATACATGAGAACAACTAAACCTTTGATTTAACTTTTTTTTTAATATTTTCTGCCTATTCCCATAAGAATCCCATCTGCAGAATAACCTAGAATACAAATACTGTGCCAGCAGACTTTCAGGATTGAAGCAGCAGGCAAAAATAACCCACAAGCAGCTACAGAGAAACCATTTGGGACAGTCACTTCCTCGTCACAATGCCAAACAACTCTCCTGTGGGACAGCAAAGGCTCCTCCATTGAGACAACAACTACAGAAACCTCAGTCAGGACGTGCAGTCTCCTTACAGCATCACATCGTGGACAGACACAAAGTTCTTTGGATGGAGCACATGTTAAACACCAGCTGCAAAATGCAACACAAGGGACAGTGATAAAAAGACCATGTCCTGACCTGCGGCCAACAAGGATTCTACTGAAATTTCCCCAGATATTGTGTGCAGCCTAGAAGAGAAAATGACAGACCTGACAATCCATTTTTATCTAACAGGATCAAAGAAGCATCGTGCTAAACCCTAGGGAATGTTCTTCAGAAGGGCAACTGCTTGCAGTGCTTTGATGTTCTGCTTCCTCACTTCTGAGAAGATGTCAGATGTGGGGGTAAGAACATGGGACAGGTTCTGACTTTTGGCAAGCAGTACAAATGAAAGGGGAGCCAATATGTAACAAGAGCAGACAATACTACAAAGATTGCTTAAGAGGCCTCTGCCCCCCTGCTTTGAAACAGCTACAGGAACAATGTGAGAAACATGTCCCCAATACAGGAACCTTCTGAAGAAACCATCCCTGGGGCAACACTTCTCACCATACCAAAGACCCAGTGGCCTGGACCAATATCTGAACTTCTACAGCCCTTGTCCCAGAGCATTGTCAGAAAGGAGCTGAGCTTTCTGGCACTCTCAGGAGGTAAGTGGTTATCACTGCAGAAACAGCCCAAGTCTGTATTTATGAGGTTAAGTAACTTGCCCACATTCCCACAGAGCTCCAGGCAGTGTCAGAACAGCCAATATTGCTCTTGTGCCTCACCTTTCTGCTCCCTCTGGCAGACAGCAGGGCTTCCTCCTAACATGGGTTAAGCACTAAGTTATGCACTTATCAATCATCAGGGTGGTTCCATCACCTATGTCCATCAACTATGGACTGCTGTAACCCCCTCACACACCTGGCCAGATGTGGAACAGAAAAATGTCTGACATTGAAAAGGAAAAAAGAAAAAACTCTGGGTGTGTCAGTGGGCTGGTTTTGGTGTTTTGGTGGGATAGAGTTAATTTTCTTTGCAGTAGCTAGTGTGGGGCTGCTTTGGATTTGTGCTGCAAACAGTTTTGACAATCGAGGCATGTTTTCCTTCTTGCTGAGCAGTGCTCACACAGACCCAAGGTCTGTGTGACCTTCTTCTTCTCACCCACCCCACCAGTGAGCAGGATTGGGGCACAAGGAGTTAGGAGGGGACACAGCCAGGACAGCTGACCCCAACTGCCCTGAGGGATATCCCCGACCATATGGACTCATGGGCAGTGCACAGAGCTGGGGAAAGAAGGAGGAAGTCTCCACTACATGTGACGGAGCCCTCCTGCCCTGAGGATGGCTGAACACCTGCCTGCCCATGGAAAGTAGTGACCTAATCCCTTGTTGTGCTTTGTTTGCGTGTGGCTTTTGCTTTACCTATTAACCTGGTTTTATCTCAACTCGCAAGTTTTCTCACTTTTACTCTTCCAATTCTCTTCCCCAAGACACAAGAGGTACCTATGTGGGGCTTAGTTGATGGCTGGGGTTAAACTACGACAGTCAGGAAGAGCAGTGAGCCTTTTTTAAAAGGTTTGCATTTTCATAGGCTGAAAACACACGTAACTGAATAAACCACGCAAATAAGTACACCTCAGAGAAGGGATGAGAAATCTCCACTCTTTACAACATGATCAGGTTCCCAGTAGTGCCCGGCACTCCTCCTGACTGCCTTCAGTCTTCCCCAGAAACTGGGCCCTTTGGCCAGAATAGCAATCAAAATGATGAAACACTCAATACTGTCACACTGGTACCATCCAGCAGTATCCTTGTTCAAGTTTTAACTCTCCTGACAAACATAACAATGTTTCTCACCAGCTGACATCTCAGACTGCATGACTATGCTTCCCCTTCTCGACACTTTTTTTTGCCACAGTACAAAATGTGGTCATTTCTATGCTGTCTTGACTTTGATAAAAATCAAAGAATCCATCCTTTAACTCCAGCAACATTGCATTTTATCCCATTTCTCCTTCTGCTCCTCAGTTACTTTAAATCTAGCTTGGAAACAACTCTTGACTTGGAGCTGTTTTAAGAAATACCAACATATTGCAGGAAAAATACAGAAATTAAAAAGCTATTTTGGTCTGTGCAGGGATGGGTACAGTGACTAATTCTGCTATGATAAAGCGAATTCCTCATCTACACCTAAACCCATGCTTTAAAAATTATTTCAAATGAGACAACAGCTCATGAACTGAAGAACTCCTTACTAGTAACGAATGGGGACACTTCATGAAGCTTGCTCTGGGGAAAATAAAAGAATGAAAAATGAAGATATGGTGCTCTGGTCTGTCTGTTCTTATCCCTGAAGAGATGAGATGCATCAGCATGATAGCACTGCTTCTTCTACATGGGAACGATGCAGATCAATGAGCAGGAGAACAGGGGGAGACTTCTCAGCTGCAAGTCATTAGCAGATAAGTTAATGTACAGCTTAGACCTGTCCATCTAATTGCTACCTGTGCCTGTGACCTGGGGTGCAGTTAAAAGTGCAGCAGCCAAACTCTTCAGACTTTTTCTTGTTTAACAAGGCCTACATGGAGACAAAACACCCCTAAACAGAGCTTTATTAAAAGATGATTTCATTTCCCACTCCTCCAAAAGTGGAAATCCTGTCCAAACCTCCTGTTTTCAGAATTCACATTGGAGCTATCAAACAATGGGCCCCCAGCCTGGGCAGCTATTTAAAGCCCTGCTGGAAGCACGTGTTTGGTTTTGCTTGGTAGGTGACTGAAGACTAACTGCACCCTCCAAGTCACCATGGTGGAGCTGGCTTAAAAGAGGCCTTACAGAGAGATTTAAGGACAGGAAAACCAGACAAGTGTTGTGAACCTCATGAATTATCTCAGATTTGCATCCAAGAGATGTTGCCATCTGGTGGCTTGTGGAAAGGGAAGCCAAGGGATCTCCTGTGACCATCCAAAAAATGCTTCTTTTCTGCTTCAGAAATCCTCAGTTCTGGATCTGAAAATCAGAGCCTGTCTTTGAAGTGCACTTGTGTGATGTACAGAGTTACTGTATTCACTCTTGCAACACAGGAAACCTTATGAAATACACAGGCACAGCACCAGCAATGGACAGGAGCCTCTGCTTTTCCTTTCAAACCTTTCACTGCAGAGGTGAAAGAGAGATTGGAGAGTGGGTAAAGATTTTTTTTGAAGGCCCTTTTCACACTGCAGATACTCTAAAAACCTAGAGAAGTGTAAGACCCCACACATTACATCTTAAATAATTTCAACACAGATTCAATCACTTTTTCCTGTGACTGATGTCATCTAGTACTGGCATAATTTCCTTTTAATCACACTGCCTCAAGCAAATAAATACACCAAAGAGGATGAACTGCAAAAAGTCTTCTCGGCTACGATGTTTTAGTCTATTTTAAGGGGTTTTTTTGTTTCATAATTAAAAGTATTTTCAAATCCACAGCTGGTATTGCCAAGTGGCCATTTGTTATGCAACTTTTTTACCCTTCTGGTCTACCAGTACAAACATTGTAATTCATGAAATACAGCTTTTTCTATGAAGAGTTGTTTCTTGGGGGGAAAACAGTTTGTGGTAGAAGTGAATAAAGCATAACCATATGTAAAGGATTTCACAGTAAAAGAAAAGTTTGAAATTAAGATATTTCCAACCTAAATGAAATTAATTTTTGTATATCCTTTTAACTAGCAGAAAGAAAGTAAGGAGAAAAAAAAAAAAAAAACCAACCAAAAAAACCAACAACTCTGAGAGCTATAGAATTAAGAACAAGTTGAAGACTGAAGCTGCTTCTCTGTCTCAGCTTAAGCATGGAGAGAGAGCTCCCAGAGAGTCAAGAGGAATGTGTCAGCCCTGTGGAAACTGCTGGCAGGCAGCTACCAGCAGACAGACAGTCTGTCAGACCCTTCTTCTGCTTCCAATTTTGGTTCTCCTCCTCTTTGAAACCAACACAAGAATCCTGCACCTTTTGAGATCAATGAACAAGAGAAAAGTGATTTTGGTATTACAGAGCTCGGAGTGATACAACACATTGCAACAGTACTCACCAAGGCAATTATATCTCACAAAATTTAATTCTTGTTTTGGTGACCTGGCTCACAGACAGGGTGTTTCTTACCCTTCACTTATTTGATTAGGAGCTGCTGCAGCTCTGGATTTCTGGACTCTCTCCCTGTTAGAAATTTCATTTCAAATTTCTCCCACACTTTCCAGACTACCAGTTGTTAAATGCAAAGCAAAATACACGTCTAGTCAAAGAGCTGCTATGGTGATGGCATATAACTTGTACTAAATGCACCACACAAATACTGGAGCTCCCAGCACATCAGCTCCTGCAAGAAAATTTCCCCAAATCTCCCCAAGAGCTTCCTGATGCTCAGAGGCCTCCACTGGTCAGTGCAAGCTGTGGTTGGGACTCTTGACTTGTGTGGACAGTGACGAGGTCATTCCTTCTCCTGCTGGTTTGTTTGCCAGATGATGATTTGAGGATTTTTATTATTGAGTTGGGTTTTTTCCCAGTGGGAAAAAAGCTGCTCTAGCAGAGAGGCAGGAGATGAGGCTGCTGTCTTGAAACCAAGGTTTCACTTCCCTGCTTTACACAGATTTCCTTCACTACCACATGCAATCTGCTTGGCCTCAGTTACCCTCCCTACACTGCAGAGATGGTGGGAAGAAAAAAACACATTAAGATTACAGCAGTCTCAGCTGCTACAGGAATAAGGACTTGCTGAAAAGCTCAGTTAATGACCAACACCAGCAGGACGAGCATGTGTGACCTGAGAGGACACATCCACCCCCAACAGTACAAATTCAGCTGCCAACAACAGTTTAACCACAGCAGCAGAGATGGTATCATTTCTGTGCTTCCTTCCCTGCTCAGACCTCTGATAATTTCTTAACAGCCAAACTCCAGTGACCAAGCTTTTGCACTAATGAGATCCTCACTGGAGCAGTGCCAGTGCCATTACACTTCCACCTGCCACCTTAACCCTGTGTCTGATAAAAGAGTGCTTGAAACTGTTCTGCAGAACTACACAGTGCCTCTGGTGCTGAGGAAAAATTCTTCCATTAAGGAGAATTCCAGTCAGATGACTTAGAAATTGAAGAACTGTAACAGTAAAGCCAACAGTTAAATAAGGTTTTCGTAGCTTTTCACTGAGACAAACAGAAGCTTCGTTGGATGATGTAACCTGGTGTGCCCTTAGGCTGGCAAAAGAGTTACTGAAAGTACACAAAACATCATCTCCTGATTAATTCTTGTATCTCAGTAGCTAATTTTGACATTTCAAGTTATGACTGATCAGCTCAGATGAGAATCTGTTTTTTACAAGGGGAAATTACTTCCCTTAAATTAACACAACCAACAGCAGGGCAGGATAAATATCCCCATCCCATCCCCCCATCCTTCAGAGCAAGTATATAAATACAGGTAAATATTCTCTACTTTGAAGAAGTGATGAATCTGTATTTATCCACATCTTCAGGTAAAAAAAAGCTGCTCCCATAAATTTACAATCAGAAGATTATATACAGAAATAAAAGCTCACATTTGAACAGCAGTATGGACTATATATATTCAGTGTTTAAGGCTGATGATAAATTAAGCATAGGAAAGCAGCAGATTGCTCTAGTAATTATAGAAAATGCAGCAGTCATTTAATTCTGCAGAGATAACCTTTTATTTAGGTAGAGTCTTTCAGGATGTAGAGAATTTTCACATACAATGAGAATTTATGAGCTATTTTGACAGCTTATATTTCCATTCCATTTTCTCTAATTTCTCACCTAAAACAACTTTATGTTGTTAAGATTTCTTTTTAAATGTGATTTTCTTTGAAAGCTTTGCTAAAACATTCTGATTAATTTTGGCAGGAAATGTAATTAAATCATTTGTCTGTCTTTTACATCTCCATACATCAAAAGAACCTACTGAAAAAGTCAAGAAACAAAAATTACAAAGCTGGGCTTGTTTTTACTTCCACTTTAACAGAATTACAGTCACCCCTTTCACCCCAGCTGCTGATGGACTTCATCTGAAGTCTCCTGGGGACCATATGAAATTTGGAGGATTTTGAAGAATGAGGGAAGAGCCTTCATATCCAGAAGGGATGCACCAGAAGGGATGCAGAGGAGGTTAAGGGAGGCTGAGAGGCTCCTGAGTGAATCAGCCCCTTCCTTAATCCACCTGAGATGTCCCCAAGGAGCTGCTGTGCCCCCAGGGATGTGCCACACTCCCTGCATCACAGGGATGCATGGAAGATGCTCGGAGCTGCAAGTAAAGGATGAGCTTTTGGCTAAAAGCTGTTTGCAGGAGTTTCCTTGCAGAGCATTTGCTAAGTGCCTGGGGCTGGGTGTTTGAACAAGGGCTGGTCTCACACACACTGTGTGCTGTTCATGGCTAATCCCAGCGAGGTCAAATAACGCTCTGAGTCACCACAGCCATCGCCAAGGCAACTGCAGAATATACAGAGTAAACACATGATTACAGATTCACTGTGCGTCCAAGAAGGAGGAGGAGGAGGAGGAGGAGGAGAAGGAAGAGCTGCACTGAAATAGATCATACTTAAATCAGTGTAGTCAGTGCTGAAACAACACTGGACAGGGGTGTCAGCAGAGGGTGTGAAAAAAATTAGGCTTTTCCCATTTTTTGCTTTGTCTTTCCCCAGAAACTTCTTCACCACTGAACTATTTTTTTCTGAGGTAGTCTCAACAAAATGAGGTATGAGCACAGATGAGGGTGTTATCCACATGGCTGCTTTGCATCTGAGATGTCACCTCTTCCTTGCATCACAGCCCTGGACAGTGCAGGAATGAGATTACCTTTCTGAAAGTTCCCTGAAAACTCTGTTTGAAACGAGATCCCGGTCTAGCTTCACATGCCACAAGATCATGACTATACTGGGTAAAAAAAAAAAAACAACAAAACAACAAAACAATCTATTATTGCTAAAGGAACAATTGAGAGAAATTCCCTCTTTTCCTTTTGAATCATGAACGGAGTCAGATTTCCCACTAACAACAACAAAAGGAGCTGCAGGGAGCCCTCCCCAGTGACTCAGTTGTATCTGGGGCTGGCAGGACAGGCAGTGCCCAGAGCATCACTCTGGTAGCACCTGGCAGCCACATCCAGCAGTGCTCCAAGGACAACAGTGATGGGAAAGCATCGTTCCTGCCCGGAAATCCCATCCAGCACTGCTTCCTACATGGGCTGAAGAGAACACTGAAGCTTTTCAGTTCCTTTCTTGGCGAAGCAGCCACGGCCCCGAGGGAGAGGTGAAGTCATTGCAAGCAGGGCTGGCAGAGCCCCACGCCCACCATACAATAGCAGGGAAGGAGTCACCCCCTTCTTGCTCTTCTGGGAGAAAATAAGCACTAATCTAATTGATTGCACGGGGCTCCAGTCATCAGTAGCCATAAAAAGACTTCTCTTCCCAAGCCAACTGAACAACATGAACAGCACAAAAAGAGGAGGAAATGAAAAAAATGGAGTGGCCAACTTTTAGCCACTCATTCCCAAGAGCAAAAAACTCCAAATTTTACTCCACGTGCATCTCCCACAAAACAATACTTAGGGAGTAGATGAAAAGACAAACCCAAAAAAACCACTTGATGGCCTGAGTTACACTGTGTGCAGTGAAAATGTCAGGCGTTTTTCTCACACTGGTAGCAATGTGCTGCATAGCAACAAGTCAGAATAAAAGGTTAATGGTGAGGACTGCAGCCTGGAACATGCTCATTCCCACGGTCCTGATGTCACCAAAGGGAAATGCCGATTCGTTTTGTTTTGTTGGTGGCACAAAGGATAAAAACAGTGGTGGGCTTTCATGTGGAAACCCACCTTATGGGAGCCAGCCATGGAGAGATGGCACTGAGCAGCACATCACCTGCACTGTGAGAGCTCCAGAAATGCTGTGCAGGCTCTGAGCTGAACAGGATTTAGGAGAAAGGGTTGTATTTCACCAGGAAGACAGCAATGAACATCATCAAGTCAAGCAGATGATGAGTGTAGCTAAGACTTACTGGGCTGTCCACCATTTGAGCAACAGCATCTGTAACCTCACAAATCTATCTTCCACCATCTTTCCCGCATTTAAAAGCTTTTTACTACATGTAACTGTGAGTTTCCTAAAATAGCATCTCAGAGTTACATATTAAATAACTGCAATCTCAAAGTCACATAATTCTAGCGAAATCAAGAAAGAGGTTTTTAAAAGGCAACAGCAATCATTCAAACCAAGTGTTCCATTCCTTGTGAATGTGCAAATGAGAAAAAAGACAACCAAGAAAACAGCATTACATTCCAGTTCACTTGTAGTAACCAAATTTCACAGACTGATACACTGACATGCAAAGAAAGGCAATTGTTTACCGGGAGAAATTGTCTCCAGACTCCCAGGATTAATCTTTCTCGTGCTTGTGCAGTGTTGGACAGTTGATCCAGTGAAGACCAAATAAAAAACTACATCATCTTCAACTTTATCTTCCTCAGTCAGCTGCACTGTAATAACAGAGTCACCCTAGGGAAAAGGACAAGAAACGAGGTTAGGCTCACATGACCAAGAATTGCATCATCTAAAATAAAACTACTCTTCCTACAAGGTTCACACTCTCTATTCATACACTCCTTTCACAGGACTCAGATATGCAAGTCAACCTTACCATCAAAGCCAGCTAACATCTAGGCAATATGTTGAATACAGTTCTAGGAAGAGACATGTAGAAATCTCCAGGGTATATTCAAAGTAACAGCTTAATATGGTGAAATCACACCAAGTCTGACAAAGATGTGCACACTCCACACAGGGATTTTTGTACAAACACACACACACACACACACACACACATATACATAGACATATCCCATCATGTATGCATAGGTAAAACAACAGAAATGAGATAGTGGCCTAAAACTGCCTCTGCTCTCAGAAATTTGAAAAAATGCCCTAATTCTTGCTTGAACACTCACATTTCCCCTGTCCAAGCTAGCACTGCAAGCATACATCCAGCTTGATCACTGAACACATCTCTCATCCACAACCCATAAACACATAAAGACACCAGAGTTTCATACTCAATGACGTTTTTTTTCCACCTTCCTTACAATGAAACATTAACTGTGGTAGGACAGGCAATGGTAGCTCTTCTCACTCATCTATAAGCCCATGCCTTGGTGAAAAGCTGTGTGTTAGCAAAAACAGCAGTACAAGCTTTGAGAAAAAATCCTGTCATGATCTGTTGGCTGAACACTCCTGCTTAGTATTATGGAGGGTTTATTTCAGTATCTCAGCATATTTTAACATTTAGCTCATCTTTGCTCTCAGGAAAAATTGTATTCATAAAGGGCACACATGATTATCACAGTTAACCCAGCAAAGGGTACAGTAAATACACCTGAAATACACACATCTGCCTGGAGAAGAACAGGGGCAATATCCAGCAGTTCTCATGTTTTTCAGTTTTCCATGGGGAAGGGGAAGCAAGGAAAGAGGATGGCTTACAGTTACTGCAGGACTAAGGGAAGCATTGTCATTTGATGAAAAAATCGTAAGACTCATTTAGGTTGGAAACGACCTCTGAGATCATCAGGTCCAACTGTTAACCCAGCACTGCCAAGCCATCACTAAACCATGTCCCCAAGTGCCACATCTACACGTCTTTTAAATGCCTCTGGGGCCTCCCCATACTTCATTTATCAGCCTGAAAAAAATTATATAAACTACAAGACACTGAGATCAACAGTCTGTGATGTGACCTTTTGTCCCTTTTCTATCGAGATGAGAACCAGGTGGATGCCCCAGTTTCCAGCTGCAGCTGTGGCTGCCAGCTCTGCCACCACCCCACTGAGCATATGGTTACAGCTGAAATCTGGAAAAGATATTATTATTATTGTTATTGCAGCTTATGTAATTCTGATTTGCATATTCAAGAGAATACACATGCCATTTCCTTTGAAACCTCCCCCTTAAGATCACTGAGTTCATCCCTTCTCTTTGTCAAATACAACTATTGTAGAAAATTCCCAGACTTCCAGGCCCTCCCGTACATCCGTCCCACGTTAGCATCGCTTCCCACGCTCTGCCTCACGTCTCCCTCTTCTCTCCCTCGGCTCCTTTTACGCTTCCTCCTCCAAGTTTATGTCCAGTTCTCCCCTGATCCAGCCCATCTGGCACCTCTTGCCAGGGGCAGGACTGCGCCTTCTTTTATTGGAACAAGGTTTTGCAGGGCAACTACACCACCAGCGGCTGGTCTTAAAATCAAATATGTGGGTCAGTGCTGTAACACAGGAAAGAAAACCATAAATTAAAAAGCAAACTAAAACAAACTAAAGGAGCAGTGAGCGTATTTTGAATTTTCAGAGGTTGTAGAGTTATAAATGTAAATTTTAGGAAGGTCTCATGCAATACTACCAGACCAGACTTCCAGCTGGGAAGGAAGAAACCATGTAGCAAAAGTCTATCTTGTATAGAGTCAGTGTTAAAATAAAAACAGGTGCAAAAAGAAATAAATCAAGCTTTAAATTCAAGCATGACGAGGTTCACATGCTGAGTTGAAAACTAAATATTCCATTTCAAGCAAATGGATCCAGATTTGAGCTGATGTTCAAAAAAACAAAAGCTTGAGTTTTAACCTACAAACCCTTTGTGCTTTGGTTTTTATATCTGTCTTTGTTCAAATCATTTCTCCCTTCAGGCATGAACAGACAAAGTATTTAAACAGATTTAAAATGGAGGTGACACTTCAGAACATTCGCCAACAGTACTGAGTGTTTAACATGGTATCTCTTAAAAGAGATTTTTCTTTTATTTAACTCAGAAATCAAGTACAACTAGTCCAATTTTTGTGAAATCAGAGCAAATTGACATAGAGTTTTTGTGAGAAGACACCTTGTCTATCCGTGCAAACTACACTTCTAGGAAAAGCAATTTAATTTGCATCAATATTGCAAATGGCAAATTGTATATTTTGTTATTTACAGAAAACCTAGTAAATACATGTAAGAAACCTCAACACCAGAAGTTCCACATAATGTGAAATCTAAAGTGGAACTCAAACATATAGCTGAAGTTCTTATTTAGATACCTGACCTAATTTTGAAGGTGGTCAGACCAGTGACCTCCAGCAGTTCTTTCCAGACAACCTGTTCCACTCTTTAGATTTTAATTCAGTTCATTTCAGTTATTGTTTAAGTCTAGGGAGAGCACAAATTATCATCAGCTGGTATCAATTTAAAAGGCTCTTCAGCTGTGTCTAAGCAGCACTTAATGATGGGAGGGTCTCCACCATCCTGCTCCCACCTCTTCTGGAGGATCCTTCAGCAAAGGCTGTGGAACACTGAGCATCTTATTTATTGGATTTTTTACTTTAATTTTTTAAGTTGTCTCCAAATATCTTTGGTAAGACTGATAACGTGCCACTTAATTGCTGTGTGCTTCAGTTTACTTACAGGTGTCCCCTGAGCTAACTCAGTCACTGTGCCTGGGACAGGTCACTGTGCTGGTGTGATCCCAGATCTCAGAGCCAAAAGACACTCCTTCTTCAACACACCTCTCTACCTCCCAGTTACTGACCATTTCATTGTTCAGTGCCAATTTTAATTTGATTTTTAAGTTATTCAAACAATGTATTTATTTGGAAAGGAAATAATGCACAGAGCAAACCCCTCTCTATCCAAGATTTTTGGAGTTAATCAGTTACAAATTCAGCCAAATTCCTCCAACCCACATAGAAGACTTTCCAACAGCCCTATTGCATTCAGCCTCCAGAAACATTTAAATTTAAGTATGTTTACCTTTATTCATTTAATATTGTCCAAAAAATGTCATCTGTTCAGTATCACTGCCACACAAGGTGGTTATTATAACCCTTCTTTCATCCCAAATGGCTAGAAATGGGAGGCCAGCCTGCCAATATCCCTTTGGTGAAAGTACAGACAGATCAAAGCCATTCTCTGGAATGCTCCAACAAATAAGAATAATTTAATTCCAAAACTAGTTTGGATCAGCTAATATTTACTTGGCTTAAAGCCCATTGGAAATGAAAACATTCCATCTTGGTCCATTCATGAAAGAGGCCACCCTGTCCCTCGTTTGGATCTGAAAAATCCCTGGTCTCAGATGTAACGGGATGTAAAGAAGGTGGGTGGGGCTCTCTCCTCTACACATATTCCCTTTTCCAAGGCAAAGGGAGAAAGCAGGTCTGCCTCACCATGGGACAGGTGCACTGGAAAAGCCAAGACCGACCTTGAGCTTTAAACCAGAAAACAATGCAGAAAGGGATTTTAGAGTGGCCCATCTCTGAAGTTTTAGCTTAATTAAGGCAGCAGAAATACAATTATCCCTAAAAAGCCCCAAATGCTGTTATTAGAACTAAACCCCAAAAATATCTAGACAAGACACCTGTTTCTCAGCATAATTTGCTGGCATTAGCACAACTCCATCTTTTTAGGTATTAGTTTTTCCAACACTGCAGTTAAATGTGTGTAGATTGTGTATAGGCAAAGCACAAACAACTCTGAGTAAGCCTGCTAAAATGCACCATTTACCTTCAAAGGCTTTTTTTTTTTAAATAGGTGACCTCAGCAATACTTGGAAGTGACAATGAAGTGAACAAAATCTTTAAGCTCAAAAGAATTAAGATCATTTATGTTATCATCTCAAAAATACCATCTACTTTCCAAAAATAAATAATTGTTGTAAGCACATAAAGACATCTTCCTTTTCCACTTCAGGTTCTGGAAAACTGTCTGGTTTGGGGGAATTGATCATCATTTGGGACCATGAAAACAGCCCTGGCAAATGCAGAATTCCAGGCTTCAAGATGAAAACCATGAGTTTAGTTGGCAGTAGGGAAGGTTCCCCGAGGGCTATCAGCTCTACCAAAAATAGGTACACTTGCCAACAATGGACTAAAAAAGGGAAAAAATATTCATAACATGCTGGTTAACAAATTTCAATGTTTCTGAAAACAAACAAGAAAAAAAACCACAAAAAAAAGGCAAGCTGTATTTTTGTAGCTGAAACATGTGATTTCTAAGGTGGTTTTTCCCCCCATGGCTCATATTGGGAATTTTAAAGAACATTACTTAAGCTACCAACCACCCACTCTGACCTTCACAAACAGAATCTAAAAATACTTATGAAAATGAAGTGTGCATTAGATGGCAATACTGCTGCACTCAAGTGTTACTGTAACATTCTGCTTTTAATGAGACACCACCAATAACCAGTAATCATTAATGTGTTCTCCCCAGAAAAGCAAAATGCAAAAATTGCTGCTGGCCACTGACAGCAAACTGTGGCTGTTTTCTCATGCAGCAAAAACCTACTGAATGGGAAGTCCATGGGTTAGATGGGTTGGAGATTCACGTGAAGGAAAAAAAGCTTTTTTTTCCCCAAGGTGTTTCCTTCTAAGAATTGTAGATTTTGGGATTATGTTTCATTAAACAGGCTGGATTAGATGAGTAAATGTAACCTGCCATTGTAACAAGTTTTGTTTTGTTTCCGCTACTCATGAATCAGGCCTTTGTTGAGTCACTGCTTTATTGCATTTTTGCTTCTTCCCCTTTGGGAAGCCCTAAACAGCATCCAGGAGATCTTCACTGTACGCAGCACAGCACAAAATCACAGCTGTGGTCTCTTCCTCCTCCTCCTTCAGTTCAGGCTCATTGGTACCTTTATTCATTTTCAGAGGGAGTTGGACTCACCCCAGCTACTGCTTGACACAGAGTACCCAGGATCAGGCTGTAATTCCAGCCCGAGGCAAGTCCTTTCACATCCCTGTGCTTTGAGTTTCCCCATCAATGAAATGGGAATCGTGGTCCAAACACACCGAGTACTTTTCATCCAAATGGCTTTTAAAGGAACAGCTGGCTTTTCAATCACATGACGTTTTCTTTGGCAAGTGTGCAGCACCAACAGTAATTAAGCTAGACAAAATCAAACGGAAAATTGAGACAATTCCACCTCGAACTGAGAACTGCAGAGGAGTCTTAAAGCAGTTGGAGCAAGGAAAAGGCAACTGCGAGGCACCTTTATAAAATGTAGGAGAAATCATCAAATAAGGAAAAAGGACGATATAATTGTTTAAATGCTCGATGATCCATTACCATCTACCACTGGCAATACAAGATCAGCAGCTAAATTTTTGCTCGCAGACAGTTCCCCCATCTCAGCTGAGTACCCAGGAAGTTCCCTCCCATCTAAGGTTACTTTGGGTTGGTGCGAACTTGGGCTTAAACCCCCGGAGAATGACATCTGGAAAGGACACATGGACATCTCGAAGCAGAACAAAACCAGGAGCAGCCACATAGGCTCCTGACTGCAAAAGGAAATGGGGCTTTAGGCAACTATTTTTAGAGCAAACATGACAGTGCTCTCATCTTCTGGAATAACCCTTTTGATTGAGAAAGGCTTAGATCCCAGTTTTTCCAGATCTGAGTAAGTGTTCCAGCCAGTCAGCTGTGACACAGCACTATCACTGCTGGCTCTGAAAACCACAGGATGCTCTTCTGCCATGACAAGAAAATAACTTACAGCCAGAAAACTCCTCCAGGCTGCTATTCCCAGGTTAGCAGATGAACAGCTCACCCTTGAGGGGCAGAATCTGGGGATGGGTCCTACACCTCCAAAACACCCAGGTGAGTCCCCTTCCCTCTCTGCCCTGGCATGGGGTGAGTTTGTCAATGGATCTCAGCCTGAAACACCCATCCCTTATGGCCATTAACCCTGCAAACTCCCAGCACAGGGACAGAAAAGGAAGAGACCATGGGAGGAGGTCAGAGGTATCTGTTACAGCAAGATAACAGCAATCATTACAGACATCCTCAATTCTACCACTATGGATTGACTCAGAGGAGCACTTAGTGGGGAGAAAAAAAGAAATCACATCAAACACAGTTTATTCTGCAGAACTCCAGGCCCCAGGAACAAAGGTAGGGCTGTGAAATCTGTCTGAACATGAGCAGCTCTAGAAATCCCTCCTTGCCTGGAGATATCCCCCATGATAAAGGCATTGACCTGGGTCAGGAGCGTGGAGAAAGATGGATGTCACTGGGGTGGAGTGTTGCAACCTCCTGCAGATAAAACCTTCAGGGAAAGACTCCAGAAATAAACAGAATGGCAAGCTGCCAAGTTTTGGGGCAGATTGTGTCCTTTTTCATAGTCAATGACTTCAAACTCCTTGATCTTAAAGCATGAAGCAGAGACGTTTTCCTAATTAAAAAAAAACAAAACCAAAAAACAACCAAACAAAAAAAACCACCCACACAAAAGAAGACAACAGGAATGACTCCTGTGGTTTAAATAAAATAAATAATTTCTTTTAAAAAATTCATCTCCAGACCTAACCTTATTTCCTTTTTAAATTAACAGGAGTGCTATTATTTCTACCAGTGAAAGGTTTCAGGTTAACAGCACAGATACTGAGCACCACCTCTGTGATGAGAAAGCCAGATTTTGCAAAGCACTCTCTCATTCTTTGGAAAATACAATCACAGACCATTCTGTCTTGCCCGCAGGCCACCAAAAGAGCAGAATGATGGTACACATTTTTCTGCCAGCCCACAGAGCAAATCGAGGTGATACCTTCCATATTTCATTAACACTCCACTGAGCCAAGTGATCTCCTCTTCCAGTGCTAGCCACAAAGCCATGACTGAAACACTGACATAGAGACAAAATAACTTTCTTCCCTCAAGGTGAAAAGGAATTTGGTCCAAAAATAAGATCAGCTTGGCACGTTGATGGATAAAATATTGACACAAGTAGGGATGCAGAGTCAAAAGACCATTTATTCAAGACTCTTTGGGCAGAAAAGGATTTGTGGGAAAACAAGAACATTTATGATAAACAGCCATAAGCTGTTGCCTCCAGGTCCAAGCTGGTTCTCAGGGATCCACCCTGAGTGCGACCTGTGCTAAAAAACACACCATGGACACCCTCAACTTGCCTGTCTGCAGACCCAACACTGTTAGGGTTGATTTATTAACACCATCTCACAGCCACAACCACAACCCAAGCCAGTCCAGGTGTCTAATCCTGCAGCAGCATTTGTTTGCAAGGAGATAAAAGGTTTGAGGAGAGCAAGGGGTGGATTTCCTACTCTGAAGCACTGCAAGCAGCACAAACTCCTGTGGAAATGCATATGCTTCAAGAAATCCATTATTAGTGGCCCACATCTTTTGACAGAGCATGTCTCTGTCAGCCTCCAAATCAATCATCTCAAAGATGAATCTTTATTGAGCGTCACGATGCTATTATAACTATTAGACACATATTAATCCATGCAGCTCAAAGGAGATCTCTACAGACTGCCAGCAGAAATCCATCAAAGTAACAGGATCTCGTTAGTGCTGAAAGAGACACATGATTTATCTTCATGCAGAGATCTTCCTGACATACCACTTTGCTACCCAGAGCCAGGCAGGTTATTAGATTGGGCTGTTAATAGCTAATTTAGCTGTACCACTGCCTTAGCACGGGGCTCCACATGCTCTGCAGCATTCAGAGCATGCCTAGTGCATCAGCTCGGTGCCAGTCTGTGCTGTACACAGACAGTCCTCACAAAAACAAACAGCCAAGGTCATTTCTAATAATTTTTAGCAGGAAAACATGATAAAATTAACAGTAAAATTATCAGGAAAATTGAACTTAAGGAGAAAAACAGAAAGGATAAGAAAAGTGCCATTCACCCTTCTGTATTAAAAGCAAACACTCAGGAAAAAACTGCAATGGGAATTTTATTGTTTTGGTGAATTTGGCAGTATAGTAAAGAAAATATCAATTTAATTTTCATCTATTCAGGCAGTTTAGTGTTAGCCAGGCTATCCACTTAAAGAATTGTGCACTTTCTGGCCTCAATAAGCAAGTAGTGACAGTAACCCCAAGCCCCTTCAGCCCTGTACAGCTCTGGTACAGAGGAGGAGGAGGTACACAAAAGCAGTAACACATTGGGGTTAACCTTTAAAATATGCAAGTCTCCATGCAATGTCACAAGGAACATGAAATCAAGACAAAAGACAGAGGGAAACTTCTTTGTTGCAGAATGTCCCTTCCAGTACCATCCAGATTCCACAAGAAGTACCGATCTTACTTTTAGGCTTTTTTTTCTGAAATTCTGGAAACTACTTCAATCGGTTCCTAGAAAACACACCCAAACTGATGTGAATGTCTTGCTCTGGCCTCATCCTAAAGCCTCTTCTGTTCTTCATTACAGTTACGAGAACCAAACCAGGTAATTTTATAACCAGCTGCTTGAGTGATTGACAGTATTTCCCACTAATTGCCCATCGAGCAATAACAACAAAATTGCAGTGCTTAGGAGCAATAGCAGGCAGTCTGAATGTGTGCAGTGACTAAGAGAAATCCAGCTACTCTCTTGGCACCAGAGAGATGGAGAGTCACAATTCCTGGAAGATAAAGTACATATGATGACATATTATTAGAAACAATCTCCTACCACTGGAGTATCTGCACAAATAGCCTTGAGGTGTCCTAAAACAAAAAAAGAAACAAAAAAAGAAACAAACAAACAAAACAACAACAAAAAAAAAAAAAAAAAAAAAAAAAAAAAAAAAAAAAAAAAAAAAAAAAAAAAAAAAAAAAAAAAAAAAAAAAAAAAAAAAAAAAAAAAAAAAAAAAAANCAGGTTTGACCACTAAGATGCAAAAGCAGAAGAGAGCCAAAGGATGGCTTTTTCCTGGTACTTCAGCCTCCTCTACAGTACAGCAAAACCTTCAGAGAGACAGAGCTCAGTGTGTTCCAGAGCACTCATTTTCCTGCCAGCTGTAAAATATCCTTGCCAGTCTTTAGATTTTTCACAGCTATAGTGCTTAGAGCTACTGCAATGACTGAGGCACTTTTAAAAGGGACATTTTCGCCATTAGAGAACAGAAACCATTATAACCATCACCTTACCGAAGAAGTAACACCCCCAACCATAACGGCAGACAGATGAAACTTCTGTAAAGTTTAAAAGAAACACTTTAAAACATCAATTCAAACACAGGCAGCCCCGAAAACGTGTCCTGCGACAGAACTACCACTTGATGGCACTGCACAGCATCGAGCTACAGTGATTCACAATTATTTTATTCTCCACTTAGGCACAATATGGAATTGCTTTACTGAGCCTGGTGGAGGATGAGCATTTGCAGGGAGACCACATCCAGCAGAGCCTTTGGAAGCAATGGGAAGCACTGCAGGCAGAGTGCAGGGGATTTGGGAGGCTATGTGAAATGTTGGCTTCATGAATTCAACATCTTCACGAGCAGTGCTCTCACATTAGCTTTGCTGTCAGAACTGCCTCTAGCCAAACAAAATGACTGACAGCACTTCGTTACAGGAAATACAGCAGGGACATGTATCCTGAGGAATGACATGGGACATGGGTTTGGTCATTCTAAAGGTAACATAAGAATATTTTTGAACCCTCTATAGCAATACATCCCACAGTGGAAAAGTAGTTGAAGAGTATCTTCATTCTCTTAAATGCAGATCTGCATTGCTTATTCCTCCTGGCACAAGAGGAGGCAACGCTGTCAGTGATGCTGGGGATGAGACCCCATCTCTTGTGTCTGTCCAGGCACTCCCAGCTCATCAGCTACCACAGGAAATCATGAATCCCAAATGCAGAGCCCAAGACATGTACATTATTTCACCCAATTTTAATATAACTCTTAGTGTGATAATATAAGGATTCCTTCTGCAGTTTCAGAAAACAGGAGGAAGCAATCTCACAGCTCCCCAAAAGCAGATCATTGTCTCTGCTTTCCCACCCCTACCAGCTGTACCAGCTCTGGCACCTTCTGCAAGTCATATTAAAGTTCACACATAATGCTGCAAAGTAGTGGTGAGTTAAGGGCAGAATTTCAGAGAAGTGCTCCAGACTTCAAGCCAGACTGTTTACCAGCACTTTCACACCCACAAAACAGGATCACAGAAGAAAAGTTCAAATAGATAATGAGGGAAGGAGGGCTTTGAACCCAAATCCAGCACTTTTAGTTTCAGACAATATGGAAGAAGGGTTGAGAAAAGACATCTCAGCTGCAATTTAAACAACAGCTTCTCCTGAAGAAAGATGCTGCTGATGGTCTGGCAGACTCATCTGACTTCTCCAGGCAAAGCTGCCTTCAGTAAATGCACAAAAGTGACCATTTCACAGACAGCCCTATGCTAACATCACACAGATCTCATGAGCTAGACAGTGTCTCTCAAGAGGAGCAAGCCAAGCAACCAGCCTCATGATAACCAGATTAAGCAAAAGTCTGCACTGAGGTACAGCAGAACCCAGAAGTCGCAGGGAGCTTACCAGGGGATAGTGCTGAGCCCAGGTGGCAGCTGCCAGACACCCCTTTCCACAGAAGGGATGGCTTCTTGCATGATGCAGACCAGAGTTTGGAAGTGGAGGATGAAAAGAATCTAAATCAAAGATCTGAGTGACAAAAACTTAAAAAGATGAGGTCAAGCACAGTTTAGTGAGGGAAGTATTTTGCCTGGAGAATTAAAGCAGAGCCAGACAAGCTGCAATATGCTTGTCTCAAAAAAAAAAAAAAA
>WEKY01046625.1:572597-632566 GCA_013390045.1 Picathartes gymnocephalus
TTTATTCAGGCTCCCCAGCTGACTTTCTTAAAACCAACCAAGCAGCAGGTTCTTCCACAAGAAATGCAAGCAAATATTTTATTTGTAAAAGGTGCTCGGAGGCCTTCACTCATTCATTACTCAAAGACATTCTGAAGGTGGGGCAGAAAACTAGTTTGTCATTAAGAAGAAATCAAGTACCCAACAAATAAAAGACAAGAGGTTTATCAGATCCTCTCACCACAGAGCTGAACTAAACATCAAGGCTGACTCCTCTTGCCTAAGGACCTTGAGAGAAACAAAGACAGGGCTTCTGTATGGTGACTTCCATGAGAAATTCCCACATCAAAAGCATGTGTGGTATGTTCTACTTTTTCTGCTGGATTGACCTCAGATATTCAGGCATCTCAGTGGCCTTTGTCACCATAGATGCCACTAAACAAACAAATTCTGCTTTAGTAGAAAAGTAACTTAACCACAGCTGCCAACCTCATGACAGCATCTTACTGCAGAACTATAAAAGTATTTCATTTTGTCCTTTTGTCCCCGTGGTAGAGGCATTTCTGAAGAACATTAATTGTGGAAATTTCTGGAGAACATTAATTGTCCAGCACACAACAGTGCACAAGTGACACCTGAGATGATTTCAGCCACGGTAAGAAGCCAGATGTGAGGCACACACAGGTACAAAACCTCGCTGCACTCAGGGACATGTGGAGCCACAACACTTGGGACAGACACTGCTGCCACAAGCCTCAAAACTCTGTATTGTGAACTTTTTTTCTTCAATTCTTTAATATTAACTCAAAAGAGGGTAAGTTTTTTATTAAAACATGAATATCAGAGGGTATTACAATTGTTTTTCTCAGGAATACACAGTGCACTTCAGCAAGGCATCATTCTATATGAATATGTAAGTGGGGGAAAAGTATTACAAGCACTGTCCTTTTCTTCAATTTTAGATTAAAGCAGGAAACACTGGGAAACTTACAGGAGTAGTTCATTCATTAACAGAAGAGGACTGTACTGTACCCAAACCCCAGGTTATATTAAGAGAGGGTCAGTGCATTCTATCTGAAGCTTTTGAAGTTCATACTTCATTAAGTTGCATGACATTTTGCCTTGAAAGTGGGAGCTCTCATCTCTATCAAAAAGTCTCCTTGAGAAACTCTGCAGGTTACACAGCTCCTAAGTGGCAGTTTAGACAAGAGACTCCATCCAAAGACCTGATTAAAGACCAAAGTCAATGGCAGCATTTTTATCAATTAAGTGTTTGCCCTCTCATGCAATCACCAGTTATGACACATTTGGGTTTGTCACTCCAAACAACGTGGGCACACCTTAGACAAACCATGCAGAGGAGGAGTGCTGTGATTTAAAACAAGTTTGTTCCTTTTAATCTAAAAGGAAAAAGGAAAAAAAAAAGGTTTGCAGCAATACATCATGCTTCTCCAGCTGTTAATCTTTTCCATTTCACACCCACTGATCATTATCACCATGAAAAAACATTTCCGTCTTAAAGGCAGATCTAAGGTTGTAACCTTGGTTGCAATCAAGAGTAGATGAGCTTAATATTTCCCAGTGCATTCCCTGCATGTCATCCCAGTGCTTTTCCAAAACATTCATACCCAACACTGCTCTTAGGTCGTTTTTCTAACAAAAAAAAAAAAGAAAAAAAACCCCAAACCAACATTGATTTCAGAGATGCAGGAGATGCAACTGGGTTACAAAAATGATCAATAATTCCACAGAGACCCCACAGCCAGTAGAGGCTGAAATCAGAAGCCGTGCACATCACTTTTGAAGGGAGATTTTCAGGACACTCTATGCAGCTGAAGACATGACCTTGATCATTCCTTCATGTGTACTCAATATTCATTAAAGTTTGGGTAGAAATAAGGACATGGATTGTGAGCCTTGATCCTTTTGTAATTAAATCTCCTGCTGAATAATCTGCTGGACTCCCAATTAATGATAATGTTTTTAAAAAGATCAACACTTCACATTTGCAAAGTGCTCTCCCATGGATGTTAGCAACAGTGGAGTGTGAGTAAACAATTTTATCTATAAACAGAAAATTAATGAATCACAACAATAAAATGTCACCTAAAAATAAATCTCCATTGTTCAAAGCACTGTTAATCCTTCTTTTCCATACTCCTAGATGCTCTGGATATTCCAATACAACAGTGACAAGAACTAGGAAGTACCTTACAATGCTGAAGTTGAAATTTTGACTTTTGGTGGTAGGGAGATACAACTTTTATAAAAAGACGATGATCAGCGAGGTCACTGCAAGCACTTAAGAAGAACAAACAAAACTGAAGTTCATGACTTCTCACCTCCTACCCTCCTGTTCCACCCCAGCCCTGCCAGCAAACAGAACAGCTTGGTCCTTCAGCTGTGAGACCCTGGGCTTGCTCAGCACAAAGTCCCAGGCAGATCACAAATAAGGTCTGAAACACTGTCCTTCATCCACTACCCTGTGCCCGATAAGAATTCCCTATCAACAGGATGGCACCGAAATACAAGAGGGATGTGAGTAAAGTTAGTTTTGGATTTAATCCAGTGTCTGTGCATCAATAAAGATGTTCCCAGCTGCAGTCTGAGGCAGATAACCAAATGACCGCCCAGCCACACAGGCATTTTTTTTTTTTTGCAGCTGAAGAAATCAATGCCTCTTAAGGAAGTGGGTTTGAACATTTTTATTTCAAATTCACCCCACAATATTCAGCCACAAGCTCTGCTAAGTCCCACCACCCTTTCCAAATGCAATTCCATGCTGACAGTGGTAAGGGAGCTGCTTGCCCTCCAGCCCACGTGAGCACCGGCATCGCGCTATCACACCCGAGCTAAATTGGGGAACACTTCCCTGCCCTATCTCTCCTGGCACCAGCTCCTCTGCCCCATGACTGCCCTGCTGGGAGCAGCTCCCAGCTCCAGGGCCAGGGGAGCTCCTTAAACAGCTCGTCAGTGGAGGTACCAACAGCTCTGGGTGACACATACAGTGCTCTGGGGTCCCGGCTCCCGGGGGACAGGAGCCGGCTGCTAGCAGAGCAAAGGCTCAGCAGCTGCCCCAGCCCAAAGCTGCAGCAATGCTGAGCTCCAGTTCCTGGCAACCTCATCAACAAGAGAACAATCAGGCAAGGCTTAAATGAGACACTGAATCACAAAAACACGACACTCATTATTACAGGATGTGTTTTCCACCTTATTTCTTAATCTTCACACTTACAAGGGCCAGCAGTCTCATCATTACAGGCCGTGACTGCTCGGTGGTCACAAGCTCTGCAGAGGCAGGACAGGAAGACAGATGATTTTTAAAGATGAGGTAAACAGAAGTTGAAGCAGCCAAAAGAAAGTACCGAGAGGGATACAGCACATGTTCTTGCTTCCTTTTATGCACACTGATTTGAGTAATACAAGAATCTCTATCCCCCTGTCGGTGTGTATGTGGAAGTACCATCTTTTCCATCACCCCAAAATATTTGGCCCCAAGTACACAGGACATCTCAGGTTCCCAAACCCCTTTTCTCTAGTTATGAAGTATTAATATAGGCAACCTGGTAATTATGAGAGAGGATAAAATATGCTCTCACTCTCTAATTGGCTTCCAGGAACTGAATTGGACGTGTAATTTTTTACTTTCTCCTCCCAAAGGGAGCTTAGTAATGCTGCTGATGAAAAAAACTATCTAATGGATCTTTCAGGATGAAACTCATTGCAGATTTAGTAAAATAATACAAAAAATTGCATAATCCTTAATCTAAGATATTAGCTTAAGAGAAGAAGAGTGTAAAGGATGCACAGGTGACAAAAACAAAAGGGCCAAGCGTGGCAGAAGCATATTTTCCTGAGATAGGGAAATCCTCCAACGTGTCAGTATTGCCTGTTGTTTCCAGTCATTTACAAAGATGAAATTCCTTATGGAGGAATTCACAGGATACTGTTCTCAGTAATTTGAAAACAAGATCTAGAAATGTGAAAAATGGACTTGCCAATACTCTGAAGAAGCAATGTGGTGAGGTTTGTTATTTGCCTCCCAGTGGCCAAGCCATAAGACATCTGGGTCTGCCTCTAGGAAAATAGAAATACCAGGAAGATTCCCTTTTCTTTGTGTTCTGCTGGCACCTAATAACCCTCAGATGCGGTGTCAATCAGCAACACATGGAAAACAAAACTAATCTTAAAATGTACAAAGCGCTTATACTGAGAGCAAACAGAAAGACTAAATTTGACTTTTCAAATTTCTTTAAGCTACCAAAATTTGTTTGTTTTGAAAGTGAGCTGATTTGTGTATACACCTGACCAGGGGAGGAGGAGAGAAAAGGGAATCACTAATGTATTAAAAATATATCTTATTTGCATAGCAAAGAAACACTACACCAAGTGCCATATAATCATTATTTTACACCAGGCTACATTTGCCCTCCCCCCAGTTCTCCATCACGTGGGAATGAGGACTTCTAAGTGTACCACTTCAGTATTACATATTCAATAAAATCCCACAAAAAACAGTGGGAAAATAAACTAATTCAGTAGATAAGACTGAGAAAACAAAGCCCCCAGATCAGCTAAGTCATACGCTGTTCAAATGACATGAGAATAATTTTATTCTGCATTCCACCATTCATGTGTTTCTACAGTAGCAATTTCATCATATATTTGCACATAACTTTCTTTCTCTCAATGTGTCCTAAGTTTAAATGAAATTTCTTCAAAGTCAAGATACATTCAGTAGGCTTGAGATTTAACGAAATTCAGGCATGATTTAGTTTCAAAATTCAGGATATGCCATACGTCTGGACAGCCATTCTGACAAAATCAGGTCACACTATGTGGTGTTTTAATTTTGCTTCAAGCACTGTCTTAGGACAGTGCGCAGAGAATAAATTCCAATGCAAACTTCTCGTTGGTAATTACAGGTAGGCAAAATTTAAAGCCTCCACGGCATTAAAGGTCAATATGATCCATTATTCACAACACACAACGCTCTCCAAGATACAGGTCTATCACCAGCCCTGATTGTTTCTCCTTCCTTTCCCTTAAAAGCCACATTTGCAAGCAATTTTCCCTTCGAATTTTCCATCCTCCCATCCAGCTCTGCCCTTGCTGGCGAGGTCTGTGGGCAGCACCGTGAGCTCCAGCAGCTCAGCCTGCTCCCAGCATGGCAAGGCAATGTGGAAAGCAAACAGTTACAGACCTGGCTGGCAGCTTTGGCACAGATTTAACTCACACTCGCACACCCCCACACGTCCAGGTCTAATTTGACAGTCCCCATGTTCTCCAACAAAGCTGCTATTCAAGAGCCAGGGGAAGCTTGTTCCTTATTAATGGAGCCATGGAGGTTACGAGCTCTGAGAGGCTGACGTAAACCATACCCTGCTGCAGCCGAGCCCTTCGCTGCCTCCACGTCCTCCCTGCCACGTTGAAAACTCCAAACAGAAAAATATTATCACAGTGGGCAAGCCTTGCACACTGGGATGCCCTGTTGTCCACACAAGCAGTTTCTTCTCTCCACCTCTCAACTGATCAAGTCACACGAGCACAGCCAGGCACTCCAGCACGCTTTGGAAGTGGGGGATACATGCACAGAGACAGCATTATGTGCCTCAAAACCTACTTAAAACAGTCTGCTGGAAAGCCAGAGGAGCTCTGTGACTCACCTGAGAGCATTAGCACCGAGCATTTGCAACTGAATTAATACAAATAAACTCCTTAGGGAGCAAAGAGAAAAGAAGCAGCATCTCCAAAAAGCTGATGGGGAGTGTTTTGTGTGAAAAGTAGGAGACGAAAAAAACTGTTTTAATTTGTACTCACATACAACGGAGCTTGCTGTGGATTAAGTTTCATGACCTCAGAACACTAAAACAGAAAAGAAAAAACAAGTTTAAGCCATTTTTCATAAAACTTTACGTACTTCTTTAGAAGTTGCTTTAGCACCCACACATTACTTTTTCCAATAATCGCTTTTAGACAACAATTTTCTATTGACTCTCTTTGGATCAACAAGGATCTGTCAATTTATTTATAATTTATCCTCACGATGGACAACTCTTAAAATAATTGGTAAGCAATTGGAAAATCATTTATGGACATTTGTAGCTCTCTCTGCTGCTCAAGAAATCCAACTATCTTATTGGATAATTTGGTGCCATATTTTACCCTTCAGTGGATTATTTATTAAAAAAAAAAAATTCAAAACTATATAGAAAATAAACTATCAAAACTGCTCTGAAGGAAAAACTTCCAGAATATATGATGCTCATGATTCTGCATTAGCATTTTTCATAATCAAAATCTACCATTACTCATCCTGCAAAAGGTATTTTAGTCCAGAATCTTTCCTCCTTCAGGTCTGTCCCTGGAATTTCTGTAACCTGGTGAAAGTTTCTCATATTGAGCCTTGAATCAGTTGAACCATAATTTCCCTTGCATTAGCTCCTCCACCCCAGCAGAAAATATTCAATCTAAACAAAAGCTCTAAGTTTTCATGTAATGTGTGTATTAAGAGATCCAGGACCCTAAAATGAAGGAATGAAAAACAATTAAAAATGGAATTTCTGCTGTTACTCATGTCTGCGGAACTGGTAATGCTCTGCAAATACTTGAAGTCCTTTTTAAAATAGATGAAATACCACTCTGCTTTTCACACAAAAAATGCAGGATCTTGTTCATACTTTGCTCCTTTCCAAATCCCACAGTTTGCCTTTAGTGAGACAGAAATTAAACCACAGGCTAAGTTCTCTTAGCTGATTCCAGCTATCCTCGCTCCCTCACACGCTCTCCTTATTTTACAAAATGTTTTTGTGCCAGTTGCTTTAAAATACCAGAGTGACCTGCCAAGCTTGTGCATCAAAACAGCCCCTCTGCAAAAGGTCCTCTGAGGCAGCCAGCGGATGGACAAGTATTTTGCAAGAGTTTTAAATCCAGTCCAATTCATACCTATTTTCAACCTTGAGATTCCCCTTTGTACAGCAAGAACACCCCAAAATGCTTATGCCTGATAGTTTTCACTGTATTTTCAGCTCTTTCAAAGACTTACTTAGGAAAAGAGGGGATCAGTAGCAGTAGCTGCCATTTGGGCAGGTGAGCTCCAAGAACAGCTCTGCAAACAATCCTCACTTGTGCCCTACAGCATGCTCCTGGCAGTTCTAGTCCTACCGAGGGCTCAAAATGAAAAGAGAAAATAGAAACAAAACCAAAAAATGCACAGACCCTGCCAATCTCCCTCATGACCTACCTGAGCCTCTCTCTCCTGTTCTGAATCTGGGCGTCCTAAACAGAAGCATAAAAACATTACCCAGACAAGAGCATTCACTGTATGTTATGGAAATCAAACCATGCTTGGAAAAAACCCTGCTTTTAAGCCCACTGCACATATGGATTTTTAGAATTTCTCATTGCTATAGACCAATTCCCTGTGAATTCAAACTCATGCCAGTTTTTGTTGGGATTTTTTTGGCAAGGGAAATGCACAGTAGCAGCAGTGAAATAAGGTGACACTGCTGAACACTTGGTCTTGTCAAAAAATCCTGGAAATACTTCCTGCAGGAAGATTTTTTCCCCTTTTATCTTACCAGTTGGCCCTTACATCAGTCACTTAAAGTGATTCCTTGGTTCATAATGCACTTGTCATTCCAATTTTTCTATGGATGCAAACTTAGTTTGCAAGGAGCCAGGCAGGTTTGGATGATATTTTATCTTGTTAGGAAGTTCTTTGGCAAAAACATAGGATAAAAAGTGAGTGACAGATAAGCCTGAATGATTACTCTGCGTCAGCAAAGGACTAAATTTAGGTTTCCACAGAAGTGAATTTCTCCAACCGATGGATAGGCAGGGAGCAGCCTCTGAAAAACTTTGAAAACCTTTAATCCAGTAAGAAGAGGAAAAACAAAAGGCAGATCATACTGGTCCTAACCAAGCCAAGGTACATAGGGATCCTAATACAGTCAGTAAGTTGGACTACTTCAAGTGTAAAAATGAGGAGGGGAAGAAATACCCAAGGGAAAAGAAGCTAAACTTTGTTTTCTCTTATTATTAGAGGAGCACATTCTTTGAGCCAATGCCTGCTCTGAGCCCCAGGAGAGCCATTTCTATCTTTTTGGGCTGGAAGAACTTGCTGTACCAGATATAGAAGAATGCAGTGAATAACTGGCCCTACTGTGAGATCAGCATCTGGACTGCACAATGAACTGCCCTGAAAGTCAAATTAACAAGAACAGGTAAATATAAATTCCATCCCCCTTGCCCAGATCCCACCCAGCACCCTCATGGCAGCCCACAGATTCTGCTCCAGTAGCAGCTGCCAGTACTTAAAACATTTATGGTATTTCTCACAAATAGCTAAATCTTTTGAATTTCAATGGCTGGGAGGTTTACCAGAAGCTCCATATACATCCAGACAATTACACTGCAAGGTTTCTGGAGTTGTATTAGGTTTTCTACCTTAAGATAACACAGTGAAATCCCTTGCACCTGCAAATTGGAAAGTAGGACATGAAATGAAAATCCAGGACCAAGCTCTTCAAAGCAACAGCGTTTTTAGACATTATCAAAATCTGCAGATGCCAGGAAAATAGAAAGCTTCTGGAGCCTTCTCAGAATGGGACAGATACCCTTCTTCTTTGTTAAGCAGTGAAGAACTAATACAGTGAGTTTTATTAGTGTCTCTTCTAGAGAATTTCTGTGTTATTTCACCCAAATTTTCATGGATGAGGACAAATGACTGTTCTTCATTTCTCTGGGTATGGCAATACATGACAGGGAAAGAAAGGAAAAAAATAATTTATTTGCTTTACTGTGGTTTCCAAAACCTCACCCAGAATTAGGGCCCCATTGGTTACATGCTATAAAGATGTCAATACAAACGAAATTTCTGCCCTGAAGAGTTTACAAATAAGCACAGGCAGCAGGAAGGGATACAAACCCCTTGTGCCAAAGCACTAAACCCTCTTCATCCACTGCTCCCAGCTACCACTTAATTTGGCCATAATTAGGCCGCTTATTTCTTCCAGGCATCGCAGGCAAAGTGTGTGTTGTGAGGACAAATTCGACAGGAGGTCAATGTTCCTCCAGGCCAACTCATCCCACACACAATCTGCAGGGCTGAAGGACTTTGAACACCATGTAGATAGGAATGCCAAAATGCCTTTTCCATTTTCCCATCACACCCTGTTCAGGATTGCTCTTTTTGGCAGTGGTCTCACATCAAATGCTGGTTTCACTGCCCAGCTTCTGTGAGCTCCCCAGCATCCACTCCTGGCTGCCTGACTCCGTATGAGGCGTACATAAGAAAGAAAACACAGGGCCACTCCCAAGAGCTGTCCATTAATGAATTTATATTTATTTTTTTTATCAGAAAGAAGATCTACAGGATGGGCAGAAACAAAAACAACCACTCTTGCCTCAAATAACTGAGGAGAACTGCAACAACCAGGAGGAAGAGGGGTATTTAATCCATGTGGTACAGCTGGGAAAGCCTACCTATCCTTTTCCCTCTCCCTCATGTACTAAATAAACTTCTGTTTTAAGTGTTTGAGTTTTTTTGGGCTTTTCAAGTTCAGTTTTTAGGTATTTTAAGTAAACTTCAGTTATACTTCAAGCTGATGCTTTGCTGAACTTTATCTGAATCTCAGCACTTGACCTTTTCATTTATCATTTTAACATTTGATTTCAGAAACATTGATCCTTATTTGCAAAGCTTTACCCATGCACTCTCAGCTGTACTAAAGAAAAAACCAAACCCCAAAGAAAACCTAACCCAATCTTAGCCATAAAGAGCGTGTGGTTGCAGGCAAGAAAGAACAGCCAAAAAACACATGAAGAATCTGATGGTTACAGATGGCATGGAAAGCATTCCAGCAGATAAAACAGAAATGCAGAGAAAGCAGGATGGCTTTCCAGCTGTAAGCATCACAGCATCGCTGGGATGAAAGCCAAAGGAGGATTTACTTTTTTTTTTTTCAATGCAACAGAATTTAGTTTTTATAAAATTATTCTGTAACATTGGTTTGAAAAGACTGAACTTTGATTTAACAGCTCTGGAGTAACACTTCACCAAGTAGTCCAAACTACATATATCCTACAAAAATTAGGAAAGCACTAATCATGCTGATTATCTGCAAGAGAGCAAGACAAACAGAAGGTCTTTTATATCTTTCTTTTAACAGTGGCACCAGTAAATACACCCACAGTGAGACAACCAGCCTTACAGGCAACCCTTTAGGCAAATAGCCCAGAAGCTGTAAAAGAGTTTAAAGAAATCCCAGGATTTCCTGGGAGCACACACTCACCTACCTTGCTGAGCTGCATCACTTCCTTCCATACAGCTGCACTACAAAAATAAAACCAAGATTCCAAAACCACATCACTTCTTATTCAACAAAGCACAGCGTCCTCAAGGGCACTCCTCCACACTCTGGTTGGACAAAATGTTAATTTATGAAGTACTTGGAAATATCAAGAGGATTGGGTTTCAGGCCCTACAGAGCTGCTGCTCTAAACTACACAAGATAAATAAAGATGGGGAAGTGGTAAGTGAAGGGAGCAGAGCGGAGACCAACTGCCCATACACAGAGGAATTCCTGTTGGAGCCATGGTTTCATGCAAAGAGAACTAAAATAGCAATGTCTTTCACAAGTTTATTGTTCTCCCCTAGTGTCAGGGGAATTGCTAAGATGGAATATTCCCCTTTTCTTCTGAGTGGTATATGACCATTATTGTGTTGTATTACCCATCATCATTCTCCTCATTTTTTTGTTATAACACCATTATCTGAAAAAAGGCTCGTCTTTGTTTGGGGGTTTTATTTTTCCTTTCTTTTTCACCTGTTGTAAAAACTCTGAAAATGGGAAGAAACAATGACTTGAAGTTGGTTTTATTACTTGTATTTTTCTTGCGTGGTCTTTTTCCTGGGTATATTCCTGCAAAGTTGAGACGTGCCATAAGTTATTCTGACCTTGTTGTATTAGGCAAGACATGGATTTGTTCACACACTCTGTTCCACGAGTTTCATTCAACACTGAATGAACACCAGAACTCACCATTCATAAAATGAATGAGCTTTCTAATCAGTGTACTACTGCCCTGTCCTTAAAACCCATGTGAAAGGAGACTTAAAAAAACCAGGACAAAACCTACAAACAGCTTGGACAGGAGAAATAAACCCATAACTCAGCTCAAGAATGTGCATGGAGAAATTTGTATAAATAGAGTAGCTGCAACTGCAGTGACTAAAATAAACCCTAAGACAAGCACCATAATACCAAATGCAGAACAACTTTCTCTGTAGCTCTAATAATGCATGATTTTGTATATCTGGTCAGAAATGGGAGGCTGGAGGCATTAGGAGAAGTAACCCATACCAAGTTTATTTAGCAGACACACAGGGAAGTGATACCACCAGCAAAAGCCATTGACCATGGAAAGGAGAGGAGGTGAGGAAACAAGAAACCACATTTCAAACATGCAGCAGCACACAAGTTACCAGCATATTGCAGCACTGTGTTTAATATCACAGCTGAGCCTAGAATGAAAAAACCTCCAGATATTTGTGTACAATCATCTGAATTTATGTAACTCACTGAACATGATGTTTTCTCACTAAATTCATTGCTTAGGAATAAAAATACATCCCTCATGCAGCATTTCCACAGGTGATACTGCTTCCCAGCTGTGTCCTGTCTGCAAACAAAAACATATGCTGCCATTCAACTACAGACAAAACATGAGTTTCTTTTGGGTACAAGGGATGAAAAGGAGGTTTAAAGATGTTTTATGTTGTTCCAGATCTACCACTGCTCTTCTCCAAAGGCACAAAGGAAATCCAGCAAGCCACCCTCAGGAAAACCAGACACACACAGATTCCTTTCACAAAAAAGAAAAGAAACTTCACAACAACCTTCTCTCTAGAAAAAAAGAATTTAAAGAACATATCTAACTGCCAAATCAGCTTAAAATCTGTTGGCTTTTTCCTTTAACAGTGTTGGAAACCTCAGTACTGTGGCTTGCATGTATGAGAGCCCACCAAGCAGCAGCAGAGGAGCTGTAGAGCTGAGCCACTTGCAGAGGGGCTGGAGCCTCACTGTAACACAAGCTAACAGAGCATCACTGATTTAATTGACTGATGATTTAATAAAATGCCCTGGATATAGATTAACTCGCTTTGCTTAATGTAGCTCAGCTTCCTGGCAGCAGGAACTGGCACCACACTGTTCCTGGGCTGGGAGCTGGGCTGCCCAGGGGCTGTACCCACTCCCTGGTCACACCACTTGCCTTACCCAAACCTTGCCCATTATCCTTCCCAAAATAATGAAGTGTAACACAAAGCTAAGATACAGGCAAGCAGATACACACACACACACGTACATAAAAAAATAAGCTTAAGTCTTATCCATGATATACTAAGTCCCTAACCCAGCTTTGCCAGTCCTTACTCCAGAGATCAATACCTAGCCAAATAACCTTAGTCTCAACAATAAGTTTCTAATTTTACACCATTTCAATTTCATAATTGTCAAAAAAAATCATCACCTGGATTATTTAATTCCTGCCCAAACCCTGAGAAAATATGAAGCAGTGCTGGGTTAATAAAAGCAGTGCTTTCCCCATACAGAGGAAGGCAGAGATCCCTCTCAAATGTGTTTCTCTCCTCTATCCCTTCACCTACTAGTAGGTACAAAAAACAAACCTACCAAACTCAAATCACAGCAGCTATCTCTCTACAGTCCATATGCCCAATTTCAAATAAAGATACCATAAAAGTTGGAAAAACAGAGAGTAAAAAGGATTATTAGCCAGCTCTAATTATACAAACTGATCTCATCCTCTTGTCATAAGCCTCTTTCCTGTTTCCGGAATCTATTTGTGCTACAGAAAGACCAGCCTTTTGTAAATGTCCATGGGTCACCAACATAGGGTGATTAATTTCCCATTTTACAGTACACACATACTGTCAACCAATTCACGTGTAATCCGATATAACCCTGCCCTTGCTCGTCAATTTTTCCCTTTAACATATTACTAAAGGCAAACAGTACTTAAGATACCGATTTGTAAAATCCAAACAACATTTCAAAAGAAGGCATCGTGCTTCTATAATAAAATAAAAATCACAGACCACATCTTCAGTTCAAGTAGCTACATCCTAATAAAGTTAAGACCTAACAGTCGACTTGAATTAAAGAGCAGCATGTACGCAAAAGCACACATATGTTTATACTCAAATTAAGTCCTCCAACAGGTTCTGGGGCAGCTGTTTCACGTATGCATAAGACTTTTATCTCAGGCTCAAATATTAACTTCCAGAAATCCTTAGCAGACATTCTAGCTGCCTCCTCAAATGAGCAAAATCCAGTTTATACTTTCCAATACATTTTGTCATTTGAATACACATTTTGGCAGTAAACTGGGGGGAAGCTCTCAACCAGCTCACGTTCGTAAGGGTGATTCTTGACTTTGGGGGTTTAACCAGGAACTTCATGAAAATCCCCACGTATCAAACTGGGCAGCTGAAGCATCATTCAAGTTACTGGTTATCTTTGGAAACAGAAATGCATTATATGGGACGAGGTGAAAAATGAAGGCAGGCAAGAACAGGCTTTGGGGAGTATTTCACCCCAGTGTATAAAAGGATAAACACAGTGGAGAGCTGTCAACAGAAAGGAGATGCCTACAGCCTTACACATACAGTGGGAGGCAGCAAAGCCCCTAATGATTCCTACACCTCTTGACTACCGCACGTGTGCTAAAAACAGCCTTCTCCATTTTATCATTCTCTGACTCTCAAGGCTGTGCTGTTTTAGGAACTATGCTGAGTAATGATGGTTTCAGTAAAAGAAACAACGCCCCCAAGCCCTAGAGCTGAGCAGAAAGGCCCTGCTCTTCTCTGTGCTTCCCAGACCACAGCACTTGTACTGCTCTCCCAAAAAAGCAGGCTTGCAGTAGAAAACAATCCACAACGCCCAAAACACCACATACACTTTTATACTGACAAATAAAATATTTCCTAGTATTTACAAACTAGGTAGTTACCCAATGCATATTTTAATAAAGGCATGCACCAACATCCACTCTCCAGCAGACAGTTCTAGCCACAGGTAGAGTTTGAAAAAAATGGCATCAAGACCAAGATGCGAGACATGTTTCCACTTGCATTTTGGTCTAAGCAGCTTCAGTGCCCAACATTTTAACGTGCTTTTCTTCTCTGAAGAATACATCAGACTCACTTTTCCCTTTAGGCTCTGTTTTGCAAATGCTGCCACTGTGGCCCAGTGCACTGCAGACTTACTCAGGAAAAGCCTGGCTGACACTTTACTCCAGAAGAGGAAAATTTCATCAGAAACTTCAGGTATAAATAGGAGTATAAACTCTCCTACAGGAGTACCTGTGCTAACCTCACTCCCTGTGGCACAGCATGACCACATCTGACACTGCAGAATTACAAATGGTTTCTTCATAATTGCTCCTCTTCTTTCAACTCACAAAACTATGGGAAAATGTTCTTCTCTAAACATACACTTTAGGCAGTGAGAGAACATGCTCATTTTGCTGAAACATCCTTTCTGAGGCACAACAGGCTCAAAAAATGCACATCATTCACTTAGCAACTGCAATGATGGAGTCACTCAGTATGGTACTCCCAGCAAGGAAAATGAGAGCTCTGTTCCTAGGACATTGTATTGCACTGCATCCAGGGAATATCCCAGAGGAAGTAAAATCCCAAACCCAGAAAAGAGAGAATACCCATTCAAACCCCATTTTTAAATAAATTAAAGCATCAAATAATGAAAAACCCAGTAAGCACAGTTTGTACCCAGTTCCACTACCAGTACCTTTTGTACTTGAGCCTTTCTTCAATTCGCTCATACGCAAACCCCACATTTTGTAGACACCTGAAATTGTTTCTTTCCACTGCCTTTACAAAGTGGCCTTTCAGGCTGGTACCTTGGTAATCAAATGGGTTAAGTGCCCACAGGTCCCAGCCTCCCCAGTAAATCATTTATTACCCCAGCTCAGGGACAAGGAGCTCTGCAGAAGCGAGAGCCCACGCTGTGCAGCTGTTCCCAGCCAGGCAACTCTCCACAATTATGTTACAGCACAGGATTAAGCTCAGGGAGGGGAAATCCGTCCCTTCATTGCTGATGGCTTTTTTCTTTTTTTCAAGTTATGCAGCTATTTTAAATGTTACAGAGCTCATTAACATGAAGTTCATTAAGCAGTAACCACTATATGAATGAAATGAAAAGATTGTCATTATAAGCACAATTATGGAAATACTAGACCAGCAGGCAGAAAAAGGGAAGGGTATGAGAATACTGCTCCTGAACGCCAAATTAGCCTTTCTTTTTTTCCCAGATCCTTCAGAGGAGGCACACCCAGTAATCAGACGCGAGGCAGAGGCTGGTTCCCATGCAGGACTTCAGGTGAGAAGCTCTTGCTGCCTGTGCTGGGCCTCCCCAAAGATTTCGCTGCTGTGGCTGAGCACAAAAAGTCATCCCCTTGGTCACCCCAGAAAGCGTCTGGCATCTTCCTCAGCAGTGAGCACTGCTTGCTGCAACTCACCACGCTCCCAAAATTAGCAGAAAGTTAAGAAACATTATGACAAATCAAGCCACAAATTGCTTCTCTGCAGCTGGTGTCGTGCGTTCTTCCTTTAAACACAACGAACTTGGAGGCCAGCTCTCAGCAACGCACTTACTCATTCCTGATAAAGCAGGTTCCACTCATAATCTTGCCAAGGACTTCATTTCTTTCTCAAGGTCTGAAAATAGGTATAAATCCCCTGCTCAACCCCATTGAAAAAACGAAAACCCAAATAATTACAATACATACTTGTCTCTCTACAAGTAACAACAGTTTATGATTAATCCACCCAGCTGTTGCCACAACTCAGTAACACCAAATGATTTGGACTCAGTCTCACTAAAGCACTGGTCTTGTAGGCAAGACCATGGAAAATATGAGGCACTAAAGAAGGTAAACAGGTTAGGGACAGTGGGAGGAGAAAAGAGGCAGCTTGCTGTGGTTTTCCCCTCCTCCCTCGACAGAGCTCACACATGGCAAGCACCCGTTTCCAGGCAAGACTCTGGCAGTTTCTTCGCTTCAGGCTAACAGTTTCTACACATTCAAGTCTTTTTGGAGAGAAAGGGTTTAACTCCATGAGTCAAAACAGCTCCTGCCAGTATTGCAGTAACCATATACTCGCTTTTAGGTCAGATCCATCCCATGATCTGGTTCACCACACCAACAAGCTGGTGTTAGCTGAAAAACAAACCCAGAAGCCTCAACAACACGACAGCTCTGGGGCAGACAGACCGACAGCCGTTGTGCCGACCGGGAGGCACCTCCGCTCTGATCCCGGCCGGCTCCCAGGGAAATCCTGGGGCTGTAACCATATGCCTGCCCCAGGGACATGAAAGCTGTATCTTGAAATATTAGGGAAAAACAGCTGATGTTTTAAGTGTCAAGTGCTATTTTATACCGTGGCATGTGGTTGATACAGGAGGCAACAATACATATCCCTTTTCTACTTCCACCACGAGGAGATTGTATTTTATGGCAAAATAACTTGTTGAATTTACTTGTATCATTATATTTGCTTTGATATCAGCATCCTCTCCTCCTGTCAAGGCCAAGCTTGACAAATGGCCTGACAATGGGCAAACCCATTCTTCCAAACGCCTCACCTCAATCCTCGTGTATGAGAGCTGTCAAAACATTTAACCTTACTTTAACTGCATGAAGCAGTACAGGTGGCTCCAAGATGTTCTTCAGGTCGTTCCCACGCCGAGCAGGGAGAAGTAGGGCAGGTCACAATACTCAGCTCCTGAAAGAGGGAAGAAGAAGGAGTCACCACGTGCAAGGGCCAGCATGGCTGAGAGCAGTCCCAATACCCAAACTGGCACTGCAACACCTTCACCAAGGGGATGGAAACCATCCTCTCCCTTGCTAGCCATGTGGGAGGCATGTCTTGCTTCCTGCTGCAGTCCCATGTGGTTCCAGGAGCACACACAGGACAACGGCCACGCTATGGATAGGGCTATTTATAGACACACATGGGCATCTGGCATTACCTAAGAATAACTGTGCTGCTGAGTTGTATTTGCTGCTGTCCTGCTGTTTGGTTTATCCCCAAAGCTGCTGATCATCACTGCAGACCAAGTCCTTTGCATCCATCAACACAGTCCCTCCCAGACAGACTTCATCAAACTTCTGGGGGACTCCCTTAAACCAAGGTGTTTTAACAGGAACAAAGGTAGATGATGGCAGATGGTGACCAGCAGATGAAGCGCAAATCTACCAGGATGTCTCTGCCAAACCCTTCTGGGTTGCCTGCATTTTTCCACATGCTGACTTCCTGCTCTGGGGCAAAATCTACTCAGTAGATTCATCCATAAGGATGGTCTCCAAAGCATACCTAGAAGGAGCAGTTAAAGTGAATCAAATATCAAAAGGTGAAAAAGCCAAGATTGGGCTATAGTTTATTAAATGCTGAGTGGGAGATTTTATTAGCTAAATCAAAGTTATCAGGGTATCCTGGGCCATCATTTGGTTACCACACCAGGAAAAGTTGTGGCTACACACACACACCACTGAACACAAGCACAACACACCAACTGCCTCCTCCTGTTCTACCAGAGAGAGACTCTGCCCCTGCACTCTCCCTGTTGGGAAAACATCCATAATCTGGGAATCTCACAGCCTGAGCCAACCTGACAACCTCAACGTGCAATTACAAGCACAGAAGTAACAATGGCAGAACTAGTTACCAGCTGGGAAATCAATTGTACTGTGTGAATTAGCTGGGGAACATACTGCACTGAAAGGCAAGGCACTGCACAACAAATCTCACTCCTTCATCTACACAAGAACAGCGTCACCTGAACACCTCAATGTCGATTTTACACAATGTTTTTTCTTAAGATTAACAGCTGAAAGACTCTTTTATCCATTCTGATGAGAAAAGGGGAAAGTATTTTGCAAGGCACTGCAGGGTACTGGGTTTTACTACAAGTATGTACGTTTAGATATAGACCAAAGTGGAAAAACAGAAAAAATTTCATCCTCTTATTCCTCTTAAAGTATCAGGATTGTGCATGAATTCTTTCATTGCCATGTCACACATTTCTGAGTTACATTCTCATGCCAAACTACTGGAGCTGAAAGTGGAATTACCTGAACTCTTAAATCCCCGTTAAGAGCACACAAACACTCTTTGGATTCATTAACCAGTAAAAACCACCCTCGCAGTCACAAACAAGCACACTGGAACTTTCCTCTGGCATTTTTGTAGTGTTATTCTCAGGACCTCAATTTAGAAGATGGTTACTGTTTGATAAAGCAATGATTAACTATTTGCCATCCTGTGTTGATATCCAAGGAACAGCTTTTTCCAAGGCACATACAACAATACCATTGTTTCATTCGTTTATGAGACACCGATAACTTGGCTTTTAATACCCTATTTGTATATTTCGGCAGAGAATGCAGGGTTTGCTGCTATCCCTTTGAGCCAACAAGGACTGTGGGTATGGCTAACACTGCCAGGGCAGATAGTGAGCATGCTGTGAATCACTGCAGGTTTTTCCTCATGTCCACTAAGGAATGAGAGTGTGTGTATGGAAAGCTCACTTGAGATGCTCAGGACCTGGAAAGTACTAGCAACTGGAGAAAATAAACTGGCCTAGCAATGAAAAACGAACATAGATCATAAAATTCTTCCTCACAGTTTTTTGTCTGGTTTTATTCTGTGGAATTTTTTAGACTTCTGCAAGAAGAAGCAAGTACCATTAAAAAGTCTTAGATAGGTATTTTAGTTCTGTATGTAAAGAGCCTGCACAATCAGTAAGATTATCCACATCAAAGTATCAATACCCCAAAGACCTAAGTTTTCCTTCCCATGAAATCGTTATGGGACAACTCCCACATACCTAAGCACACCCACTTCACGTGGATTTCCCCATTGGGATTTCTTCTTCTTCTTTTCCGGGAAATCATTACCAAGTGTTGATGAACACTGACATAGCTCCTGTTTTCTGAATCTTAAAAAGATGGGTTTAAAAATTATGTTTCATGGGTGAGCTCATACTGCTTTGGAAATGAAAAACTACTCAGTATTATCACAAGAAAATGATGACATACAGTAGCTTTGTAAAAAGCAATTTGGTTTCTACATGCTCTGCCAATATTCCAAGCAACCTGTAACTCTGGATAATTTCAGCCTAAAAGGGCCTATAATCACAATATCCCACAGTGTTCACTAAAATAAATGAGAATGTAAAGGAGAGTCCTTTTGACATTTACCTTTACAGAACCTGTTTTGCTCAAGTTTAATAAAAATAGCGGGGAAAACCCCATCTCTTTTGCTAGGACACAATTATTCGATAGCAGACTGTTCATGGTCTTTCTCCCTCCACACTGAGACAGCTAAAGCAGAAATTAGCCAGGACACTGATGAATTACTGAAACATCTTCATGAAGACAGAGGAAAAGAAAATTTAAGGACAGTGTCACAGCCATTTACAATTTTAAGAAGACAACACACCTGGCCCTGTGGATTATATATGCAATTGCTGTAAGAGATGAGTCCTTTTATTAAAAAAGCCCAATGGCTTAGTGGCAATCTGCATCCGATACATCCTCTAGAGGCAGAGGAGTGAAGCATCTAAAGGTAGCCTTATTACATTTCTAAATTAAATGAAAGGCAGTGAATAACACAGACAAAAGAGAATTTTTTCTGTGCTGATAATCTCTTTCAGAGGAATCACTTGGGACTCTTAAACGTGCTTGGTAGAGCCCCAACACATGCACCTCAGGGTTTCCAGTTACTCTGCTGATTCCTTCCCAGCAAACTCCCACCCTTCCCAAACGCTCCCCAGTGCCCAGCACAGAGGAAACCACTCCTCAAATTTGCTCTTTTTTTCCCTGAACCCAAACCTATTTTATTTTTCTGAGAAGTGTTTCGTGTTTTGTTGCTCTCCCATTTGACACGTCGAACGAGTTAGCATCTGGTTGTAATTGCCATCTCAAAGCTTTCAACAAATTCAAAAAGCAGCACCAAGATGAGTGCATTAATGGTCTAGGAGATGGATGGCTGATTATCTGGGATTATTTGATACAGCTGGAACCAGCTCATAGACAAGACATCCAAGCACAGCCAGTCCCCAGCACCCAAACAAACCTCTGGGGTTTTTCTGAGTTTTGGCTGTTGCCTGCTATAAAACCATCTCACAATTTCTCATTGCTTCTCCTCCTCATCTCCCAAATTGCTGAGTGTACAACTGCGTGCTGTTGTAATCTTTTGCCCTGAACACACAGCCTATACTTGCATACCATGATATTCTCATTACAGGACATCCTTTTCCTGCTTCCACTGCATCCTTCAGGAGAGACTGTCTCACAAGACCTTTCCAGAAGTTTGGCCCATGGTCAGAACTATGCTTCCTAATTCCTTAGGGAAGGGAATCTGGACACACTCCTTGGACAACCAGAGGATCACACCCACCCAGTATGGGTTTAGGCAAGGCAGGTCCTGCTTGACTAACCTGATCTGTGACAAGGTGATCCATTTGGTAGATGAAGCAAAGAGTGCAGATGTTCTCTGCCTAGACTTTAGGAAAGCCTTTGACACCTTGTTTCACAGGACTCTCCTGGACAAACTGGCTGCTCACAGCTTGGATGGGTACATGATTCTGCTGCTCACTGGGTTAAAAATTGTCTGGATTTCTGGGCCCAGAGCATGGTGGTGAATGGAATCCAGCTGGCAGCCAGTCAGAACTGGTGATCTCCAGGGCTCAGTACTGGGGCCAGTCCTGTTTAACACCTTTAACTGAACGAGGGGATCAAGGGCACTCTCAGTCAGTTTGTAGATGACACCAAGTTGGGTAGGAGTATTGATCTGCTCAAGGAAGGCTCTGCAGAGGGATCTGGAAAGGCTGGATCAATAGGCCAGGTGGGGATCACCCTCTTCTCCAACGTAACAACTGACAGGACAAAAGGAAACTGCTTCAAGTTGTGCCAGGGGAGGTTTAGATTGCACATGAAGAAAAGATTCTTCACCAAAGGTTGGTCAAGCACTGGAACATCTGCCCAAGGAGTTGGTGGAGTCACCATCCCTGGAGACATTTAAAAGACATGTAGGAGTGGCACTTAGGGACAAGGTTCAGTGGTGGTCTTGACAGAGATGGCGAATGGTTGGACTTGATGATCTTAAAAGTCTTTTCCCAAGCTATACAATTCTATGATCCTATATAAATGGAGGAATAAAACATTATTTGTCTAAAATGTGCTCTGCTTTGGAGAAGTGTAAATGCAGCATGATCCTCTAGCCATTGTATCAAGCTACATTTGTACCATAAAGAGTGGAGGGCCGATTGCAGTTCATCACATTTTGACACACATGCAACATTCCAATGAAACTAAATGATGGGTTTTGTTTAGAGAGCAGCATCTGACTTGGCATACTGGATGAAGAAAAGCCAAGAATTTTAAAACAATAGAAAGTAAAACATATCCATATTTCACATGTCTGTACACATTGCAGAGCAAGCAATAACATTAAGATGTTAACTGCAGTCCCATCAAACCAGATTACCAAGAGATGGGAGACAAAAATTCTTTCATATACACTAAGTTAACTTTTGAAACCCAAACTCTTTTGACAGCGTCGCCTTGAACTTGTAAACAGAAATAGTCCCATTTGGAGTAAAAGCAAGGAAGCAACCGACCAAGAGCACTTCTCTGCTCACTCTTGCCCTGGATAGACACAAATTTTCTCTCTAGAACTTGGAGATCTGCACAAAACTGAAAGAAAGTTGCAGTTTAATTCCACTAGCAATCACAACAAAGCAGCAAAGGGACCAGTGATGCTTTATGGTTCTCTCCTTTGCCTCTGGACAGCAACCTGGGCTCACAGACGCCTCTTGGGCAATAACACGCAGCAGCCTGTTTCCCCAGGAGAAGATGAGGTGCCACGGGGACCCTGCAAGCAGTGAAAAACCCCTCACCTCTGAGAGCATGGCCCTGCACAAGTACTCTTCAAAGGTACACAAGGTCTCAGCCTTCAAAACAGAACAAAAGAAAAACTGGAAAGAATAATAACAGTTTTGTTACCCATTATTTTTTACAAATAAAAGCAGGACTTGGTCCTGAAATTTGATCTTCTTTAAACTGCAGCCTGTCACCACATTCATCCTAAATAAAAAATGCTTCTTTCCAGACAGTCTTATTAAATCTCATCATGATTGAGATAAGGACTTCAAACTGTTTCCACAAGACCATGATGGCTGCTTGTCTGTGGGAGATATTAAAACTTAACTTGTGGACAGTTTAAAATCTGTGCAAGGGATTAGCACTTCAGTGAACCACCATGGCAAGACCACCACTCTCTTTACTGGGAACCAGTATCAGAGTGATTAGCTGAAAAACAAAGCAAACAGCAGAAAGCTGCAGTAACATCTCAAGTCCTCAGACACTTCTGAAACACTTTTTTAAAAAACTCTTTTAATTCTGCAACAGGTTCTTCTCCGTCCCCTCTGCTCTACCATGATATTCAGGTGACAGTCTTAACGAGTTGTGCCTTCTTGCTAGAATGCAGCAAAGCCCAAAACAAACCCCTTTCAGAAGATCAGGAAACAGAGGAAGCATGAACAGTGAAGACAAGGATTATTTCAGCATGGCCATCATCAAGAGCTACCAACAGAATGCCTCAAAGGCACGGGAAAATTCCACTTAACCACAGTTCCCCACTTAACAGAATGGACCTATTTTCTTTGAAATACTGGGTGCAGGTTGTGACAGAACATGCCAGACATTTCCTGGGAAGATGACATGTCATCCCTAAGACAGGAGGATACGGACCCTGAGAAAAGGCAGAGTGGTTAGAAACAAGATTCATATGAAAATTTCAGTTTGAAGGGTTGTCTGATCCATCACCCTGCTCAAAGCAAGGACATGACATCAAGGTTATGAAATTATCCCCATGCTTTCATTGTTCAAAACTGTCCCAGCCAATGTGGCCTGTTTCTCAGTTCCCTTCTGTAAAATTGAGTTAAAATAAGGTAACTGAGCTCCATCACCACAGAAGGAAATCAAACTCATCATCAGTGCAAGGCATTCCTCCTCCAGCCATGAGGCCTGCACAATTCACTTGTTTAATCTGACTTTTCCCATGTACAAAACTGCTTTTCTTCATTTCCACATAGTATTAAAAAATACTCAATAACATAAAGAAATAAATTTTTACTGTACTTAGAAGCCTTGTGACAAGAAAGGGAACATGAACATGTTGAAACCAAACACCAGGATATAACATGCACTGACACATTAATACAAGGCTTTCTCCTACATATTAAGGAGGTATCTTGGTATAAAATACAAAGAGCAAATCTATATTCTTGTCGCCCACTGCAGCTCCTGCCAAGCCTTAGGTCACTCCGTGCTGAGCACCCTGGATGCAGCAAGAATCCCTCTGCCACAATGTTAAACAGAGAAATGCTGAGAGGGGAAACAAAGGGACAGAAAATGACACAACTTGCTCAAGGATTTAGAGACAGCTGCCAGCACAGTCTAATCTGGCCGGTATCACCTCTCCACCCACGCAGCAGTGACGGTTCCCCCTTTCTTCAAAAGCTGCCTCCATCCCTGCCCACTGCTGCCCGGCTCTGCCACGCACCCGCCACACAACCGTGATATGAAGTCACTTCACTGCTCAAATGAACATGTCACTGGAGCTGCCCAGCACTTAATTATATGAATTAAGAGGTCTGTATAATGGTCCTAAACCAGTAATGAAAGAGAAGGTTTAATGATGCAACAAAAACCTGCAACGCAGCACTCAGATTATGGGTAGGTTACACAACAGCTCCAACAATTCAGCGTTTAGGCTGCAGACTTGCATAGTGCACATCACATTTTCCCAGACCCATCATCTGACTCCAAGCATGTGAGATCCACTCAAACACACCCTTCCTGCCTCCCTTGCCCCAGAAGCTTAAGGATGAAGGCGAGGCTCAGTTTTTGAGCAGCAGTCATCCACATACAGGAGAAGAGATGCCCAAAGCAAAGTCAGCCCTTTTCCCAAACTCAGATTCAAACTCAAAGAGATTTATCTGAAGCCTGTCCTACCAACCACTTGTATCTCACAAGTAGTGCTTGCTCCTCCCAGCATTAACAGCCCATTGCACAGACATGACATAACTCCAGTGAAACCTGTTCAGTTGACAACTGGAATGACTTTTGCATTGTGCCATGTGAATTAACTCCCAGCTGCAGCCTGGTTTAAGGAAGTATTATGAGTACAGCCTTAACAGAGATATCACTCATCAACTGACAGCAAATAAGGCAATTTAGGTATTTGATGAGCACTCAGCATGAACTGGTTCATACGGAAGAGAATGCTCCTACCCCAAGATTTCTGAATGGGGTTTATTACTAAATAAGCTCAAATATTTCCAGATAGTATTGATTTCTATTCATAGCACTTATACAGCTTAAGGGAGAAATCATTTGGTTTGAAATATTATTTTAGAATCTATCGACCTTTCATGTCAATACCAAATTGCAGCTTAGCAGACTTATTTTACTTTTTTTTTTTTTTGGTAAAGTGTTCTGTTGAAAAGCGCTATACCAGCATTAGGGTTGAGAGGTACTATTTAGATTTCAAAAAGCAGTTAAGTGCCATGGTCAATCCATACATTCAATATCAAAGGGCTCATAAGAAAATTGACAGAATCAAAACTGCAATGGGGAAGGAAGAATGATAGTATCAGCTGGGAAGCTACTTAACAATATTTACACGTGCTTGTTTAAACAAAAGCCTCAAGAAGAGATGCTGTGCCTTATCTAGAAACCCTTTAACATGTCACTAGTATGTCACTGTTCTTAAGAGAAAAATGCCATACCTGCATTCCTCCGTCACCTGTAAAGTACACTATTAATTCTATTAAAACCCACAATGGAAACTCTTCACCTCCATGTGTTACCATTCCTGCACATTTTTTCCAAGGCAGAAAGTAGCACAGGCTGCTGTTACAAGCCATTTGCAGCTGCAACAGATCTGCATTTCCTACATCAAAGCAGATGGCTGGAAACAACCAGCATGCAACCACAGAGCATCTTTTACCCTGCAAACCCTTCAGCAGGTTGCCAGATTTGCTTTCATATAGCTCAACTTCTCTTTTCCCTCCCTCTAAACAAAAAGATTGTTTTCATTCAGCTGCCCTTTTTTTTCCCCTTTACAAATGCAGACACCTGCAATAAATTCCTCTTTAAAGAGGCAGATCACAGTAAGGCAGTGTATTATGAGTAGAAAAGCAAGGGACATTATCAAATAGTATTAGCACATGGCACAAATTTTTCCCAGTATCCGAAGAGCCCAGGGCTTCTCTAATTCCAAGTGTGTGCCAGGAGAGGAAGCAAGCTCTTGCCACCAGCAAAAAGATGCCTGAAACAAGTCAGCAAATGCATATAACCTCTGTTTTAAAGTCTGACATCAAAGCCTGAGATTAACTGAGCCTGCTACTGCTCTGCATTCATGCAGCAAAGTGGAATCCTGGAGGTGCCTGGATCCTGCCATGTGTTTCACACATGGACTGGAGGTGACCACAGTAAGACCTACTCATTATTTTCTCTGCAAAGCACACTCCTCCCCGTTAATCAAGAGTTACAACCAGTCATTCAACTAGCACTGTGATGACTTCACTGCCAGCTGCTAGGCATCCTGAAAAAAACAAAAACAAATTACATGAGGGCTACCATCACTTACCAAATCCTGCTAACAGGTACACCAGGCTATTGGGCAACATTGCTGACGTACTTGACAGTACATCAGGGACTTATTGCATCTCTTCCCCAACCATCCCCTGCAGCAAAGGATCTTTAGTTACAGCAATGGCAACAGTTTTCACCCAACAGAACACCCTCCCCCTCCTCACCTACTCCAAGCAGGTACAGCTTTTTGATCAGTGAAGGAAAAATAAGAAGTTAAAGCAACCTAATTGGCAGGACACACCCTTCTCCCAGTGCACCTGTAAATGACCACTTGTGCAACAGCACCTGAGTGTCAACAGGACTGTGGGCACTACCCGGGCACCACGCACACAGCAATCAAGCAAAGGCACTACCCGCATTTCCACGTGCATACAGGGTTTTCAAGTGCCTATCTAGCTATCTACACCTATGCAAGTGGTGATTCACCTCTTGCAAACCCAGCCTCCAACTGTTGCTATCTCCTCTTTCCCGTATTCCTGCAGTTGTGGCTAATCTTCCAGTCAGACATCATCTGCCGCCTTCAGGACCTGACTGTCATCCAGCAGAGCATCAAAAAGGGTTAGCTGATAACAAAACAAAAATGAAACTTCATGAAAAGTTATTAAAACCCCTTGACACGTTTTCCTGAGGTGGGAGGGTGCCTTCAATTGCACCCATAGCTTTTTCAATACAGCGTGCATGACCTCATCAATACTTTTTAGTATCAGGCAAGTTTTTGCCCCATGCTTTGATTGAGCTGATCACAGCCCACTTGGGGTAACACAGTTTGGTTGCCATCTGACCCAGAACAAGACCCTCAGGAAGTATCACCTCTGTGCACAAAGTGCATCTTGCAGAGGGCACCAGAGGATTTTTTCTATGCCACACAGATGCTCACTGGTTTGCCCCTACACAAAAGCTTTAATGCCACAGATTTAATAACTTACCTGCTATTCCAAGAGCATGAATAAATCCCCTACTTGACAACAGAGAGGAATAACCCTAGCAGTAAAAGTAGTGCTCTGTAAACTATCATTTCATGAAACAGATACCTGTCCCTACCTGTGCCCAGACTGACTGGTCCTTGATCAGTGTCTAAACCACAGATCCAGCTGTCTGGTTTTGGGGCAACAGTTGCTCAACACTTCTGTCATTGTCTTCTGAAGGAGAACATTTTAAGGCAGGGATCATACCACAGTATTTAATAACATTTTAAGACAGGGATCATACCACAGTATTTAATATTATTCTTACTGTGGGTCAAATTCTTTTATTCTCTGTGCTTTTCATTTGTTGATGCTTGAGCTATCTTTTTCAAGATAACAAAGTCTTTATTTTTGGTTTGGTTTTTTTTTCCCCTCCAGGTGCCCTGCCCTTAACAGCAGCAGACTTAAATCTACACATTATTCCACACATGACACCTGGTGCTAAATAATGCTTTTCCGATCTAGACTTAAAAAATACTCCAACATACATTTCATTAACGACAACTAAGAGCACATGCACTTTTTCCACAGCATGTTTAGAATTAGAAAGAGTTAAGCCATGGAAAGCAGTGACACACTGATGCCAACTTAACTTTTGTGTGTTCTATGCACAAATAAAAATAAATAATATGCTTTAGATAAATGAGGAAGTTCTGGCATTTATACAAACAACAGAAAATAAAGACAGCAGAATTTAACGTCTGCCCAGAAATCTAAACGAAGAAGGGGTTTAGATGAAGAAAAGTACTCTGAGAAAATCACCACATATTCCCTGATCCATTCAATTTTTTTCCTAGCACTTTCAAATAATCATTCTCACCCCCACCAAAACAAGAACACAAGGGTGTGCAAGCATACAGCACAGCATTTAGCACTAGAGGCTGCTAGAGAACACAGACAACCCAATAGATCCCAAAAAGTGGTCGGTGCCACGGAAGAAAAAAATGCTTTTTCATTGAGAGGCACAGCCTCACAGAAAAATCTCAGTCTTTTGAAAAGAGAACAGATCTCGCAGCTCTTGGATCATCCAGGGAAACCTGACACCAACCAGTGCTGGGAAGACACAACTAAACTTTAGAGGTGCTCTTCTACAGGTCGCTGCCAAGCCTCCTCCAGCGAGGGATTTCATCTCTAGTAAGGTTTCAACAAGTGCTCTATGCCAGCCCCAAACGGTTGCCACTAAGAGGTTCTGTTCACCCCGAGTTGCCACACATCTGCTTGTTGGACCAAGGGTCAGCCAGCTCGACACCCATGTTTCTTTTGACAAATCAGTTTTCTGCTGGAGAAGGTTTCCTGATGTGGGAGAAGGGGCCTGAGCGCTGGAACACCCCAAGGAAAGCCCTGGGCCTGCCCCTCTGTGTGGCTGCAGAGGAGCCGGCTGAGAAACTCGTGGATTTCCCCAGGGACCTACACGAAGGACTCTTCACTGAGTTCTAAACTCCTCAGGGTGAGGCTCCTTCTGACATCTAAATTCTTACAGGTGACGCAAGAGGAAGAGATCACCTGAGAACTTCAGGTGGAGGAAGGACAGCCAGCAGAAGCCGATTAATTCCTAAGCAACAGAGATCTTCCCATGCAAACTTCCAGAGTCCATGAGCTAGGAAGTATGCATGTGATTAGGGAGGAATGGCAAAGGTGGGGTCAGTCACAGCAACAGAGAAAAACGAAGTTTTTCCAGTGTTTCTAGAGGAGATAAACATCTACTTACTGAATTTTTATTTATTTGAGGGTGAGAGGTTGTTTCTTTTCTTTTTTGAGATGGCATTAAGGTCAAAAGCAAGCATTAGGATCATTCAAGTCCTATTGCTTCTGCTGAAGAATTTCACCTTCATATTCCTCTCAAGCCTGTGACTTCAGGATTAGGCCCATTTCTTACAGGAGAAATTCAAAGTTGGAAACCAAGCCAAATAACCCCAAGGGATTTGCCTTCAGTAACTTTTCCACAGCTTGAACTACAGCTTTTTCCTTTACAAATTCCACCTCTCAACTGCCAGAGCACCAGGAGAGGAAAGCAGCAAAGTGCTATGGCTGGAAACAAAAGCTCACCACGGAGATGCAGCAAAAGATCAAATCCAGTTCTGCTGCACGCAAGACTGATCACTAACACACTGATTTAGTTCCTGCTGTGCAAGAACACCTGACATTGGATTTACTTTTTTCATTCTCAAGGGTACGGAACAAAATTATGAGCCAACCAGGACTAAAAGGGTGCTCTGCACCACTGGAACAAGCAAATAATTTCTCTGACCTATTTTAAAATAAAACATGAGTCTCCACTGGAAGTAAAAAAGCAAGTTCATTACTCAAGTCTTGCATACCCCACCTGACCATAGTTTTGAAGCATCTCTGCCAGCCTCAACCATTCCTTAAGCAATTGAGGAAATGAAATACAAAACATTAAACAATGTGGAAGGTCAGATTTAAACCAACAAAGACAGGGAAATTGCAAGTTAAGCTTCTTGCTTTGCCCTTGATTCACCTTGTTTTGTTCAGCTACAGCTCTGTTCCCAGACCCTTCCCCTCTCCCAATACCAAGAGCAATAGGACGAAGAAAACAGCTGGGTTTAAACATAGGTGGTATTCCCTATATCCATGTCTTTTCTGTCACCCAAAATCCCAATACAAGCACATCTGGTTTCTTACTTCAGGAGCCTTGCTGGAAATAAGTGCTGCAGCACTGCTTGCCTGGAGGTCCAGATGTGCCCCTTCCTCGTGGTGACAGGGACATTCTCTGGCCAACATCTCTAACACAAGGGATTGCAGCAGCAGGACAAACCTCACATTCCACTATCATGCACAAAGAACAATAAAACATGAATGATATTTATATGCCCAAGAAGAAAGATCACAAGCTGCAGAGGGGAAAAAGAAGCAATGCTGAAACTCTGGCAAGCCAATGTCTTTTCAAAGTAGAATAAAACACAATCTTTAAAATAAAGGCCTCCAAGACGGTCATTTTTCTTCACCAATAGTATGTACTGTTTACAGTCACAGTCTGTGTTTGCAGCACTGCAGTAATGGATTAAAGAAGTCTCATAAGCTTGTAAAGAAAAGTACTGCATAATTTGTGCATTAAGAAAGCATAGATGTTACATAAAAGGCAAAATGTGGGCTAAACATAAAGTGCTGTTACAAATTTGGGAAAGACTAAAAGCATCTTTTATTTTCCATATTCTGTGGGAAGGATCCAACATAGGATACAACTGCTTAATTGGAAAAAAATGCAGATGGCTCAAAACCTACAGGCTGTGTTCTGATCAGAGGCAAATGATGAATATCACAGGGCTTCTGCAGAAGGTTTTAAAAAATGGCCACACTACCAACCCATCACTGTATTTTAAAGGGATTCACAATATTACTCCATTTCTTCTTCACGTTGTCTTTCACCAGGACAAATCTTTCTCACGGCATAGTGTAAAACTAAAACCTTAGAAAGATGAAAGACAAGAGCAGCAATTTGGGGACTGAAAATGTGCAAAACATGGCAGTGAACTCCTTGGGAAGTATAACACAGGGAATAAAGTCCACTTCAAGGATCCACTGGGTCTCTTGTTTTGCTTTTTTTTTTCTGTCAGTTGAATATATTTGCCAAAAGGATTTCTCAACACTTTCCAGCTGTAATTCAAACCCTCTCCCCCTACTACTGGATCTTATCTTCCAGGAATATATCACAGTTCAGTCACTGGTAACAGGTCTTCCATCACAAAACCATGGAGATGTCCTTTATTAGCAGTGCTATTTCCACAAGCATCCAGGGTGTTAACAAGCACCACATCCATAGGAATGAGGAGATGAAGGAAGTTCATAAAAAGGTTTGCTCACTATGAAAATCAACTTCCCACGAGTATGGGTCCACAAACACTTGCAGTAAGGCAGGTTGTATTATTCTCTTCTCTCTTGCCCAATAGTTACTATTACTGGATCTGGCAAGGCAGCATGTAACAAAAAAATGCAATTGCATTTTTGGCTCAGAAGCCTCTACAAGAGCCTGTGAGTCATGAACCAAAAGGCCCACAAAAAAGCAAAAGAGAAGAATGCAGATTCAGTTTTCTTTTTATTGTAAACATGTGTCTCTACTGCATAGTCCTGATGCATGTAAATGACAAAAACAGAAATCATTTTGGAGTCTCTTCAGTCAGGTAACTTGGGCTCCATCTGTCCAAGGCCACTTGACATAGAAACAGAATGGAAAGGTTGCCACTGACCAGTTTCTGAGCCACACAACATAGCACATGCCCAGATGTGCCTCTGAGCTGTGCTTTTCTACAAGTCTAGGGTAATGGAGGGGGCTTTGGTGGTCTTGGTTCTGTTGTTGAATTTCCCCCGAGAAGCCCAGCCTCATTCCCAAAGCATAAGACTGAGCTCCTCCACGCACTGCCTTGTAATAAAACATTCCTCATCTGCCTGTTGCATTGCAAATAAAGTTTACAGTGCAACAGTTTGTCTAAAATGTGTCAAATTTCTCTGATTACCCTGATGACACTTTATATGTTTATTACTTTCACCTCTCATGACTGATCAAATGTTTCAACCTTTTTCCTTTTTTCAAATGAAAGTAATGCAAAGGCACCCCCTTCCCAGACTGCTTGCAGTGGGTATGATAAACACAAGGCAGAAGGGAGCGTGAGAGCAATCTCGACAGTGGACTGCAGAAGAATGTCTCAGGACTTCTCTTTATCACCAGCTCATGGATTCTGTCAGCAAGAAGCTGTTCCCACACTACTTCATGTCTTCTGCCTGCAAGCAGCAGCCCAGCTCTGAGCCAGCTCAACAAAAGCAGGCTGGAGGAGAGCAAAGAGGGAAAAACAAGCCACCAAGAATAACCCTTCAGTCAGGATAAACAGCACAAGTCCACTGAAGTTTCCATCCTCTGAAGAGGTTTAGTATTGGGTGAATGGAACATGACAGAAATGAACACTAAAGAGGCAAAACTGCACAATGCTGCTCATTCACCTACCAAAAATGCTGGTTCTCCTCAGTCCAGCTGCTGCATTAATACATAACCACATTAGAAAAATGATCCTTTATATTCTATACTCCTCCAAATAGAAAGCTGAAAAGCCAGCAGCTTGTGTTTCTTCCCATTTAAGTTGGGTCCCATCAGCACCCTAGCTCTCACACCCAGCATCAACTCCTGTTAAAAACCAGCTCTGATCATTGCTATTGGTCCCAAACTTACCCCACATCAGCACCCACGACAATTAACCACCAAAACAAGCACATGTCTTGCCTTTCAGGTACACTGTGTTCCTAGGAAAACACTGTTGTTACCAGACAATGCAAGGCAGAGGCGAGGACCGGAAGGAAAGTTCCTTAAGGCAGACAGAAAATCCTTAGTGACTTTTGATAGAGAATTTTCCAGCCCTTTCTGGAGTGACAGGAGGAAAAAACCACTAAGTATCATCCTGCACCTTCAGAGGGAAGGTGTGGAACATAAGTAGCAAGAGGAAAAGTTTCTCCAGCAAATGTCACCAGATGCATCACAGCTGAAGTGGAAATGATAAGCATCCAGGTTGTTGGTGTTCAGATAAGAGTCACATGCAGTAGGATTGAGAAAGGTGTTCAAGACATGCAAAGAAATCAGAGTTTTCTCAAACATAGCAAAGGAATATGGGTAAAACCCAACACAGACACAACCACAGGAGCTTAAGGAATGTACCTCAAAAAAGCGTAGACGTCATTAACTTTTGTAACTTTTGCTCAGTTTGAGGACCCAACTGCGGTCTCCAGTGAAGGCCACCCACTTTTGCTTCACATGACAGAGTTCCCCTCTCCAACTTAGGATCCTCCTAAAAGTACTGCAAGGGGAAAGTAAGAAGGGTGATGTTGGATCTTGGGGTCTGATAGGTCCAATACGAGGTCTCTTTTGGGAGCAGAAACTCCCAGTTCTCCCACAGAAAGGCAACTCCCAGCAAATTCGTTCCAACTCCACCACCCTCCTGTATTACATTACAGGGCTTTGCTACTCCTGTGCATTCCAAGTCATGGACAAAGTCAGGAGCCTTCACCAATGCTCAACCAGTCGTGCTTAGGTTGGTTAGATATTATAACACCACAGTACCTAAAACTGCCCTCTCAGGCACTCTGTGCCAGGCAGCCCACAAACACCACACAGAAACACTGCTGCGTCTTGAAAGACATTACAATCTTTGCCAATGTTTTTTATCACTCTTCAGGAAATGACAGGCTCATTTTTCAGAGTGGTAAATTCCAATAAATTCTTCTTAAACTGGATGGAAATCTGAAAGTTTAACAGACATAATAAATTGTGTATTATATGTATTACCAAGTCAGCCTTACACAAACAAATACATCTAAATTAGACTGCAATCTGCAAATCCTCCTCCATGTGAATAGGAGCTCTGACTTTACTGGGGCTACTTCCATCAAGGAAAGAGGGATCTTGTCTTTTTACGCTATGTAAACCATGGGAAGTAAATTCCTCCCACAGAAAGCTCTCACATAATCCCTGCTGCATCTTGCTCCTGGCTCATACGTTGAATATTCATCTCCACACAGCTTCAAAAGGTGTACACTCTTCAGCATCAGTCAGACACTTTTTTATTTTGTAAAATGAGGAATGTACTGTGAATTGAAAGAAGTTTGGGTGTTTTTGCATTCCCTTGTAACAACAAGATTTATGGCCCTTGCAATTAAAAAAATTATAGTCCAAAAGCACTACTAAAACCTTTAAAGGACTATATTTAGAGACCGACCTGGAAGATGACTCCTTACCACCATCTCCAACACTAATAATTCTTTCTAGCCTAGGGCTCTAGATAATGATTGTGCATCAAGGTCATGTTCTTGCCTGGACATGTTTATCTGCTGTATGTTTTTAGCTACATACAGACCACACATCTTAGAAAGTCACAGCAGCACAGAAGCACAAAGGCTGACAGCCGTCAGGAAAGAACACCAACTTTTCCAGTATTACCCATACAAGTCTGCAAACATTACCTTGCATAACTATCAGTGCCTAAAAAACCTACACCCCGCCTGTATGTCTGCAAGAGGACTTCTCATGTGGTATCACTTATCACACAAAAAAGGGGACAATGCACAAGAGTCACATTTGCACACAACTTCCTTATCTGCTCTATAGGACCTGATTTTTAAAGTTGCTCAAATAGCTCCAACACTGTACATTAAAAGAGAAAAGCCACCAAATGACCCCAGCAACCTCCCAACACACTCTCCAACTTTGAGATGATAAACATCTTGTTCACCTCTTTCCCCAGGGCTTGGGAAGAAGCTGGGAGAGACAGTAAGCAGCGGCAGATGCAGAGCCCACACCCTTGTGATTTCACTGGAGAGAGGACCGGTTACATCATAAACCAACTTTGTCTTAGGAGGCCACATTGATAAACGTCACTCCAGAACCTCCAAGTGAGTGACACTTCAACTACTCCATGGTGCAATATGAATGTAAGTTTAGAAAAAACTATAGATGCAATCAATTCACAGGAACACCAACAAGTGAGCTCTATGGTTCTTATGTTCATCTATTTTTCGTTCACCTTTATACATTTAATTTAAAATATCAACCTATGCACAAACTTTTCAACCTGTGCAGTATAGAGCCCGATGGTCAGTCTTCCTAGATGCTTTGATTAATTGCCAGTAACTTATGCCTTCAAGTATCTGATGTTTAATTAAAAAATAAGGATTAAGCCAAATTGGTTTGTTAGTCAGACCAAGGTCAGCTGATGTAAAGGGACTACAATCTTAGCAGATTTTCCTTATTGCATGGCATGGCTTGAGTACTTTGTTTCATTATGCAAATGTGCAGAGGTCATGACAGAGCCAGCACTCACATAAAAATTGTTCCAAGTCACTAAATGTATCCCAGGTTCTTGTAATTCCTCACGCAAATAAAGAGCAGCCAATGTTTATCCCTCTGTTTTCCGCAGTGTTACTGGTTTACGTTCCTGTAGTTCAGGCAACCACACCACGCCAAGCAGCTTTCAGCCTTTCAGAAAGATTAACTTCTTAAACAGGCACAAACAGCCACGGTTCAGCTCCAGCCAGCCAAGGTGAATGGCAGACACACAGCTCACAGACCAGAGCACAGCACAGGAGAACATGTGATGGCCTCCTTGTTGAGACCATCCCCCCATCGAAAACGCCATTCACAGCAGGGTCAGCTCTGATAATTATAGATTACCCTGGGTTTGATTTGCTTGGAGAACATCATTCCTTGCTAAACAAAACTCCAGAAAAAATGAAGTAAGAAAGAAAGGTGGTAACGACTGCCTGGAAAGAAGACGGAAAGGAGCGCAGCAACAAGTGCAAAAGGCATCCAGTACAAAATTTTATTGCTGACAACGTTCGTGACACCTCACAGCAATGCCAGGACCAAGGAATACTTTAAATTTGAAAAAAATGCAAACTTTCTAGGTCCTGCTGCACAGAGACCACCACAAAGACAATAGCAATTCAAGTCTAGATCTTTCAATAGACTGCAACTCCAGAACTCCCAGGAATGTTGGACACAACTGAGCATAAATAAAAGCAACTCTTAGCTTTGTAACACATACATCAGTTGAACAAGTGCTAACCAAGTCTAACTAAAACTGTACAACCAACTTCCTCATTCCCTTTCTTCCTCTCCCATCCCTGGGAAAAGATATGAAATACAAGTTATTGCTGCAGTAGGCAAACATTAATAGTGACTGAAACCACTTAACCATCTATTCTTCCTTCCCTTCCCCTCATTTTTATTTTAAGAAAACCCACAGAACATCCCTCCCAAGAAGGGTTCCAGCATATAACAGAATTTTTCATCCTTTGCTAGATTGCACATAGACCTAATTTATGATGAAGTGCAACTGAACACACACCTTCTTTCAGAACACACACCTTATTTCAAGCCATAAATATCCAAGATTAAGAGATGCTGAGAGAACTGGCTGACAGGCCAAGACCAAAAGAAACACTAAATTCTTCCATAACATCCATGCTGCACAGAGGTAATAGCAAGGAGCTGAACCTGAGTAGGTGGCAATTGATGGGGACTACTCACGCATATTTATCAAGGATCTGCCAAACACTTCAGATTTCACAAGAAAAACCCTGTGTTCCACAACTCAGCTCTACTCCTTTTCACTTAGCTCAAAGTGTGACCGACGGTAGGAGGCTGATCAAATTCCTTGCTTTATCCACGCTTGAATTAAAGCCTTGGCTCAGCAGACCAAGTTACATGAGCTTTCCCTTTTTCAGAGGATGCCGGCCATTAGTGCTGGTGCCAGCGCTGCAGGTAACCCCAGCAAGTCCCAGGGAGCTTCAGTTTGGTTAGAAAGAGATTTCATCTCTTGGTGAAGCAGTTGGTATTTCTGCATCTCTTGTTAGACACTCCAGTGCTGTTTTCATCTGCCAATAACATACTAAGCCTCTTGAAAAATCCAGCCTACTCTGATCTGGAAAGTGGGAATTTCTTCAAATAACTAATCAAATCATGCTCACATGGGTGGGTTTCAGCTCTCTAGTACTGATGAATATCAAAGAAAAGTTTCAAAATGTTTAGGGGTCAGATAGAGGCAATGCAAGTGCCTCACAAAGGCAGCAGTTGCCATTACAGCACAATTCTGCAGAAGGAGCACTGCCCCTGGCCACAACAGCCACATTAGCTCCAAATGAACCTTCCCCAGAACTCTCACTGTGTCCCTGTCACAGGGAGCACCTGTACACACATCCATCTGCAACCTCAGTCCAAGTCTGGCTGCTGCTCTGGAACTCTCTGCCAGCTCCAGGGATCACCATGACCACCATGGGGACAAGAGCAGCTAAGGCTCACCCAACTCCTCTCTGGGGAAGCAAATCAAAGTGCAAACAGTTTCCCTAAAGGGCACCTGCCAGACCTCTGTGCAGGGCCTGGGAGAGAGACAAGGAAGGAAAGAGAGGAAGAAAGATTTTGTTTGCTGCCAGGAATCGGAGCCTAACCTCATGAGTGTGGGGAACAACATTCCTGGAACAGGCCAGGGGGTGATAATAACCTTCAAAGGGGCTTCTATGGAGGAGATCATAGAATGGTTTGGTTTGGAAGGGACCTTTAAAGACTACCTAGTCCAACCTCCCAGCCATGGGCAGAGACACCTATCACTAGATCTGGTTGCTGCAAGCCCCCTCCACCCTGACTTTGAACACTGGTGGAGCAGAACTACTTGCTCCTTGAGGGAGACTCACAAATCTGGGATAGGAATGTGGACAAGTTAAAGGGCTGATGGCTTGTGTCAAATGGGAGGAGTGAGCAAACGAGGAGAGAAGTGGGTCAGGAAGAGCCTGTGTGACTCAGCCAAGTGCTCGCACAGCAGGAGCTGGAAATCTCCATGTTTAAGAGCGTGCACGCACAAATGCAGTATTTTACAATCCTACAGCACTAGAAGTGCTCCAAGTGCTTCATAATTTTTAATTAACCAACAGTGCTCACAAATCAGAAGCATAAGACTGAGATATAGCTATGTCAATTTTTAACAGTATGATAGCTATCATGGTTTAACCCCAGGCAGCAACTCAGACCCACACAGCCACTCACTCACTCCCCTCCAGCATGATGGGGGAAAGAACTGGAAGGGTAGAAGTCAGAAAACTGATGGATTGAGTTTAAAAACAGGTTAGTAGGTAAAGCACAAGCTGCACACAAGCAGAGCAAGAGAAGGAATTCACTCCCCACTTCCCAAGGGCAGGCAGGTGTTCAGCCATCCTCAAGAAAGCAGGGCTCCCTCATATGATGATGATGTGGGAAGACAAACACCATCTCTCTGAACATCCCCCTCCTCCTGCTTCCCCCAGCTCTATACACTGACCATGCCTCCATATGGCCTGGAATATCCTTGGACCAGGTGAGGTCAGCTGTCCTGGCTATGTCCCCTCCCAGCTCCTCGTGCCCCAATCCTGCTCACAGGTGCGATGAGCGAGACCCAGAGGAGGCTTTGGCTGTGTGCCAACTCCGCTCAGCAGTACCGAAAACATCCCTGAGTTACCAACAGTTTCCAGAGCAAATCAAAAACACGGCCCCATACTAGCTACTACACAAAAACCTAACTCTACTCCAGCCAAAACCCACGCAGTAACTTAGGGAATAAAAGCTACTTTTAAGCAGTCATACAGCCCCACTCCTCCTGCCTGGCAGAGCCCGGGCTGTGTCCCACAGCCAGACAGCGCAGCGCTCTCTGAAAGAGGCCGGTGTTGAGGATTTTGACCTCCTGTTTCATGAGGATTTGAACCCAGACTCCTGTGTCAGAGCATGCCCGATGCCTCACACTGTGCCAGCGATGCGATCCCACTGCAGCCAGCTCCCTAAGCCATTCCTTGATCGCCAGCCAAGCCCCAGGCAGGGGTGATCTTACCAAAGTGACACTGGTATGTGGCCCTAAATTCTGATTTTGTGCTTGACTTGTGTTATCTGCCTCCTCTTGCACTTTGGCTGCACAAATTATCTTCAGCAGTTTCATCTTAAAGCTCATGTTTTACAGTACTGATTTCCCTTAAAAGTATATTTTTTTTTTAAATTTGCTTTTATTAGTTCAGCCACATTTGCCAAGTTTTAACAGACGACTTCTTTCTCAGCTGCCTAATTTCAAATTCACCTTTACATACGGCTTAAAAGGGGGCAAAAAGTCATCATAAGTAAGTGGGATGTGATGCTTAACATCAAGGTTTATGCAAATACACTTTACAATATCAGTTGAGGGTCAAGAACCATGAATTTACTCTGCAACACGAGAGAATTAAGAAAGAAAAAGGATGAAACCTAGCCAAAACTTGGAAATATGTATAATCCTGATTAATACAAGGCTACTAGGAAAAAGCAGATGTGAAGTCACACCTTGTTTTATTCAAGGGAAAAGCCAAAGTGTACAAGAGCCAAAAAGAACTTACTCTATGCAGTGGCGGACTCTGAAATACAGCAATATTACTCCTTCAACATTAATAAAACATGTTGTATAGAGACCTTTTTTCTTTTCAGTCCTTGAAACCCTGCCAAGTCATAAGCTTTTTTATGGGAACATTGAAATGAATGTTGATCAGAGCCATACCCCTAAGAGTTTTAAATTTTACCACCACTTAGAGGCAAGGGCTTCCCCCCAGTCCCTCACACATCTGCAAATCTGTACATTTTTGAAAAGCCTGATGAACTAAGAAAACTCATACACCCTTCATCTATGAAGATACTGAATTCCCCTTTGGATTACCAGCTGAACTTAGGCCTTGAAAGGACTGTGAACTCCTCCACTCTCTAAAATTAAGTTCCTCAAAGGCAAAATTTTACATTTTATATACAAAAAAATAATAGCTACCTGATAAGTGAAATTAGAGCACAAGAGAGGTCACCTCATTACCAAGAACACTATAATCTTTTCCCCCTTCCTTCCCATATTCATCAGCCTTTGCTTTTTCCAAGGCCTAAGCTTTATTTTTCAAAAAATTAACACTGGCTTATAAAAACGCAATTAATTCAGAAGTACAAGGCTTCTGGCATCCAGACAAGTAGTTGATCATTTAGTTGTCACATCTAATGTCATAGAGCTTCAACTGAGTTGGAAAACTTCATAAAATAAGGGGCTTCTTCCTTTCTAATTAACACAGCAATGAAATTTAACACCCTGGCATGGAAATTTCTTTCCAGCATTATGTTTTTGAAATATCTCATCTACTCCGACAGTCTAAAAGACCTTTTACAACACACTAAACAGTAATTTGCCCTTTCCAGCTTAAATGCTTCAATTTGGAGTCCTCTGTATCAAACCAACCAGGGTGGCAAAGATGCTGCACCAGAAGACCAGAAAAATATCTGTCATCCTTAACAGCGACTCACCCTTCATGCTCCTACATCTATTCTGTTATTTTAGCACTAAAATCTGTGTCCACTGCAATATTTATCCATTTTATCACTGATATGCATTTTAAAAGGTATTAATTAGGTGCACAATGCTTTAAATTTAACAGGGAAATGGACAAAAAGTACACAGCCTACATCCCAGTAGGTCCGTCTTTCAGGTCCCTGGGCTGGGAACTTGTGTTGTTTGTATACTATCGTGATTTATGTTTATTTAAATAATGCCAAATATTAGTTTTACATTTACAGTGATTGCTTTATAAGATGTCTCCAATCCTATCAGGATAAAGAGCTTACACTAAACAAAACAGTTTGTTTATACTAGTAGTACATCTCATAGGAAATACTTAGAATCCCACACATTCAAAGCAGGACAAAATTACAGCGTATCTTTCCACAGAGGGTTGCTATCTCTTGCTACCAAGAGGCCAGAAGGACTACATTCAGATCACAAGGCCTCAAAGTTCCAATCAAAAGAGGCTGGCCTGCAGAACCTCAGTAAACCTATGAGTTTTAATGCTACCTTAAAATACCCACTCACACATGCAAACCAATTACTGGTGCAGGTACCTAACTGTGAAAACAAAGGCAGAGCAACACCTTGTCCTTCTCCGAAGTACACTAAAAGTGTACATGTTCCTATAAAGATGCCTCTGCATATCCAAGTCCTGTATTTTGTACTCTGGAACTGTGCTTGTACAAGGACTAGCACAGCAAAGACCTCCTCTACAGCTGATGTCCTTTTGTGCTGGGATCACAAATTGAAAGCGGACAAGACAAATACTTCAAATCACAGATCCTTAGTGAAATCTCCTCAGCACACTTTACAACCTCTCGTGCCCAGTGACTGCACAAACTCTCCCCTCTATCTGTAGACTGAAAAAATATTCCCCCAGTTTGTACAGAATGACAGCAAGTCAGTTTTGAAGGGGAAAGAAGGAGAAAGGCAGCACTCAAAACTAAGAATTATTTACGAACAAGCTGAAGCCCTATAAACTTGGCTATTGAAGAAAGACAATCCTCTCTAGCTTATGCCAAGTGGGTCAGACAGAGGAAGAACCTCAGCAGTCTTCAAAGTCGAAGCAGATGAGGAAGTAAGTGCCCATGTGAGCAAAGAGGAAACAAGATTCTATTCATTTTAGCTTGTTTCAGAGCTTCAGTTTTCTAGATACCATTGACTGACACAAGCAGAGGAGGTCATTTCTGTAACAAGTATTAGAACTGCAGAGTAATTACTTAAGACTGCTGTAGATGCAAAAAAATAAAGTCCCAGTGTGTGCAGATTGAGGATGTTACTCAGCTCAGTAAGAGGGAAGCAGGTGAAGTGGAAGAAAGGTGCTAAGAGGCAGAGAATGGGAGAAATGTTCTTTGCTTTGTAGCTATTAGAAAACCTCTTGGGATTCTTCATCATTAGTGTTTCAGTATTAGAGACATAAATATTTATGTAGCTGTAAAGTAGGTTCTCCTTTAGAGCTAATTGTAGCTCTAATTAGAGCATTTTAAAAAAACACATAAGCTTGCAAGTAAGTTTTTTACCCTTTTTGAAATAAAAAAGCAGCAGTCCACACATACCACAGAATGACCATACATCACATTCCTTAAAAAGCTGAAGCTGACCTCTTGGTCCTTTCTCAGGCTTTACATCTCCAGACAAGATCTGGGCCAAGACCATTTCCATACACATGGATGCATCTCTGTCTCAGGCTAACCTCATCATCCAAGTGGTGAAACCTAAAACCAGCTAATCTCCATCAGGGTTCTGCTTGTGGAGCTGGGAATCCCTCCATCTGCCTCAGCAATACAAAAACATCACCGGCTGCAAAATAAACAGCACATGAACCACAGAACAATTGCCCCTCCAGTCAATGCTGCTCATGCCACCCACAGAGGGCTAGTAATCTTCTAACAGATTCCTCCCCCTAGAAAAAATTTTTCATACTTTGAAGAAAGACCTTGTGCAAGCTGACAACATGCAACTTTTCAATCCATCCAAAGAAAGGACTCCCTCTCCAAATTCCTGTGAGTTTTGCAAGCTATCTGCAATCAGATGGAGCAGACCCTGAAGGACCACAGAAATACTTTGAATTAACAACATTTAAACTGAGCTGTGAACAGTGGAAGGAGTATTCAGTGCTATAGCTTGCTAGGGAGACAGAGAGCCAAGGACATGCTGAGGAGATGCTCATCCTCCAAAGAAAACACTGCTGAGAGAAACAGGCATCCTTCCACCACTTATTTTGGGAGGTGGCTCCTAAGCTGCATCAGCTATTCCACTGGTGTCTCCATGAGTGTTTTTTGCCCAAGACTTCTGCTGGAAGAGCCAGAGCAGCAAAAGTGGTAAGAAAACTCAACAGGAAGAGGTACTGAGGGGTTGAACAACACCAACCCACTTGGCATACACACATCCTCATTTATGCAGACTCAAGTGATCCGATATCCAGGGTAGCTTGTGTGGAGCACAGTCAAGACAGAAACAGGCGTATGAAGTCTGCTTGTTTTGATGTGTGTGTAAGTATACATCAAGATATTTGCTAAAATGAGAAGTATGAAGGAGAGGAGAGAGGCTGTGTTATGAGTAACAGCAAAGGGAGGGGCAACTTCAGGCTAAAATCACTTAAACTTTTTTTCCTATTATTAGTTATCATACATGTTGAAAAGTTAACTACCTTGTTTTATGTAACTTTTTACCATGATAACTATTCCTTTTAGCAAATACATCATCATTCTCACAGATGTTTAAGATGCTTTAAGATGCAAAGGGAAGATTCCCCCAAATCTCTCTCCCCACTAAAAAAGCTCCAAACGCATCACCCTTGAAAGACCATGTAAAGTTGCATTTGCTGTAATCAAATCTTTCCCCTGCACTCTACTGTAGTTGGAGGGTAAAAAAAAAAAAAAAAATATATACAAGGTAAACTCATGCTGGCTTTTTAACAGCATCTCCACAAAAAGGATTTTTTTTTTTAATGTGACATGTACAGTTGACCTGGGTTAACACTGCAGTGTGGGGAGTTGAAAAGGGATCACCTGATGAAACAGAAATACCTCCCTCCAAACTATATTGCAGGAATTCCAGCCAAGCACCCCAACCACAGCAAACAGTAAGAGCCTTCTGGAACAGCACATGTTCTGTGTCAGCAAAGCAGCATTAATACAAAACTCAATTCAAATAAAGGAGCACTGACCCTTCTGAAAGGGTAGGGCTTCATCAGGCTCCTACCACGCCAAACAAAGACCACCGAACATACTCAAACCACTGCAAAACAATTTTGATATCAAAAGGAGGAAAACAATGTCAGCCTTGTACATGTTTTCTTGCTGAATAATGACAGTGTTTACCTTCCCAGACTAACACATTACTCCTCTGGACCCAACTTTAAAACAGAGTGCATGACAGAATTAATTATGTCCTTTCCTCTTAACTACCATTCTCTAGTTATATATTAGCTCGGTCTGCATATATTTATAGATGTGTCTAATATACAATGTTAGAAGGACTTAAAACTGATGCCTAAGTACTTCCCTCATTTGCAGAGTCCTCTCCATGCTCTGGACAGGCAGTGGCATCAATAAATACAGCCTGAGGCTGCAAATTAGTCACTGCTCAAGCAGTTGAGGAAGACATGGGGGAACCTCAAGCACGCTGCAATGGCACGTCTCCTTGGCATGTCTCAGGAGCAATGCAGTGCTGATCCCAAGGAACAATCTATCTCAGAGAGGTTCTCAGAGGGTTTTGCTAAGGACTTATCCACCTCTGTTGGCTCACTCACAGTTTGGAGTCCACCAGCCAGTTCCTGTGTGTTTCTGGAAAAGACAAAAGCTATGCCATACAAAATACCCTGGGTTCAGCACCCTGGCAAAGGAATGGCAGACAGATAAACTCAGATGAGCTACCTAAAAGGAAAACTAAAGGGAACTCAAAAGCCTCTCTACAGTTCTAGGTCTTCACTCTCCTGAAGGCCTCCCTGAAGAGGGACAAATACCAGGGAAAAGCAGGTTGGAGAAGACTTCTGGTTTAAGAAAATCAATTTTATTTCACCAAGGTCCCTCATCTCAAGGAGAAAAGCTGCCATGCTGACCATTCACTGGAAGGAGGTCAAAAGGAAGAGAGAGAGAGTGGGTACTGAAGAAAGCAGAGACAGGAGGAAAAAGAAAACCCTGTCACAGACACTTTACAAAGAGTGGCAGCACTTTTGTCAGGGTAGATGTTAGGATACCATATGCCCATGTGAACACTGCACATCCAGTTGGCCTCATCCAGGATCAACAAGCAACTCCAACTAACACATCAAATTAGCTGTATTATCTAGGGATTAACTTCTAGTCTTGCATCAGAGGTCAGTCAAGTCTTCTCTCCACCACAAAGGAAAACGTAGTATATTTTGGTACAGAAGTACATTTAGTTCTTCCACCCATCATCCATGGCATCGTGGAACTGGATTTGTGCTCAGAATGTTCTGAAGATATTTAGAAACAGACAAGACCAGGTGCTTGCAATCAACACTCAAGAAATCGTGTCAATCACCAATTATGTGGAATCTAGAATTTTAGAGGTGTAGATGGCCTTCAGAAGATCAAAGGGGGGTGTTAAATTTGTTCATGTTCTCCCATCTTTTAGGCTAAAAAAAAAAAAACCAAACAACTCTCCAGCTTTTTATGATTTCTCTGTATCAGAAGCTCCTGCCTGAGGGAAAGAGGGAAAAGAAAGAGATGCAGGAAGAACAAGTGTATCTAAAAAATCTGGAAGCCTGAAGGTTTCATTTCATAACAAAATGACATCAAGGGACAGCAACAAGTTTACTTTTTAGTGGAAAAAAAAATGCAGAGCATCTCTTGAAAAAAATTATCAATTGATGAGATTATGCAGTAATATGCAGATATAACCTGTATTTCATTATTCAGCACCACATCCACTTCATCTGATTACAAGAATAAATGAGGTCCTTATGTCGTACTAGAGGCATTAGTCCTACTTTTGTTTACAACATTTTTCTAGCCTTTAACCACAGCACACGCAGTACAGCTGGCTGGCAGCTCAACATTACAACCCAACATGCAAAAGAAGTTAAGATAGGGGAAGTGATTCTAAAAGAGTCCACAGGAAAAAATTTTGCTTCACTTACCTAAGCAAAGCTGTCATTAGAGAGTTTTCCAGTAATAAAATCCAAGACAAAAAGCCTGAAAAAAACATAGCACAAGGAAAAGTTTTAGTACATAGGGTATTACTCTCATTCATGTTTTTTCCTTGGGAATGGGATAAGTCAGTGATTAAAAGAAAAAGTCAATTCACTCCATTAGTTGCCTTTCTGATAGTTATTTGTAACAAAAAGGCTCTCCTCAGACAGCAAACGTATCAGAAACAATAGGGCAGATTTTTCACCGCTGCTGCCAGCATTATACCAGTGCAATTCCCCAAATGTCAATCACGTTGGGCTGCAATAAAACTAGTGTTATCCAGCAGACGAGTCAAGCCTGAGGCAATTAGCTACGCTGCCCCATTTAGATTTTCTGACATCTCTCCCTCCCACTGAGCTGGATTATCAGAAAGTTTGGACCAAGTTGTGGGGTGGGAATCAAGGAGTCACGCATGTTCACACACAGAGTAAGGCTGAAGGTGGCCAGAAACAAAAATGCTGCTTATCAAAAAAATACCCAAACCACCCCAGAGCTAATTGCAAAAGACTGAGGCAGAATAACACTTATCAATATTAAGAAAGCTGGGAAATATAAGACTTCATTATAGTCATAAAAATCCAAAGCAAAGTACAAGTTACCGGCAAAAATGGCATGTGGCCATGACAGGTTTTACCAAAATCACTGCTCCCAAAAAACTCCTCAAAGCTTGTTGAGACTCATGAATGCAGACTCAAGGGAAAAAAAAAATAAATAAAAGAAACTACACACCCAAACTAACTGAATATGGATGACTGCAAGGCTCCAAATCAAAGAGGGAGTTGACCACTGTTTAGGAGGAAGAAATCATGGCTTGTTCCAAGATTAAAAACTTATAATTCTGGCCCCGGCTGAAGCACTATCATTCACTAATCTGCTGCAATTTAGTCGGGCTGATCCCCCGCTCAGACAGACGGGGCATTATCAAAAGTTGCTCCATTCATTTCGCTTCCTGTTAGCCAGTGAAAGCCCCTTTTATACCCTCCTCCAGAGGCTGCTAAAGCCAGGGAGGACTTTCCGATAGAGAAGATAAGGTAGTTGGATTTATTCATGAGAGGAGGAAGGGAAGTTGCACAGGCTGATTACAGCTGCTGCAAAGCTGAAAACTAGAGGCTTGGAGGAGGGAGGTTGAAGATGATGGATTTCTTATTAAATAAGCATTATACCACTACCACTATTGTTAGAAGTAGCATTAACTCTGCTGATACTTTTTTTTAAATAGGATATCTAAGACGAAAGGATAAACTAGCCAGAGTCAGAGGGAAGACACTAGAAATGGTCTCCAGATTGAGACTGTTCACATATCATTTTCAGGGTCAGATCTTGTTCTTATTGTCGACATGAGCACTCTCAGACTTCAATGGGGTAGGATGGTGATTTCCACATTACTTAACATGTGTCAGCAATTTTGAACAGTTGCTTTGCAGATTCTTAGAGCAAACCAAGCAAAACCTCACCAGTGAGAGCCCAGCACAGTACTTGGTGGATGAAAAGCTGCCTGGAAACGCTATCAAGTCTCTGAAAAACATTCCCCCATTAATGTTCAATCAATCTGGTATAGTTAGAATAGTTTTTAAATGCAACAAGATAGAAAGGCAAACAAAAACACATTTCTGAAGTTAAAAAAGGTCGAGCCAAAGCAGCAAAGATCTACCAGAAGTTAGGGCTAACAATGATGGTTAGAGGGGTAAACCCTGCCTCTTCCTTCCCCTCTCCCAGACTATTCTTTTCCAAACGAAGGAGCAAAATAAACAAGAATCAAAATATCCACAGCAGAAAATCACAAGCAGCTCTTAAAGAAAATAACTCAGCTCTACCTCATCATTACTCCATCCACTCCAAATACACATTAAGTCTTTAACCGTTTTCCCCTCTGACAACACTAAATGAGACAAATACAAGCAAAAGAAAAAAATTTTTAACACATTATTATACGACTAGGAAAACTTCAAGGCACCAGCTTAAATTAGACAAGGATGGAGTGTAAATCTCTGTTGGGCAGAAAGGGAATGAGCAAATCTAGAATGGCATGAAGACTCAACAGAGATGGTTCACAGGTCCCCACAGGGAGGGTGAAGTATCGGTGGTACTTATGTAAACGAGGACAAGGCTGACATTAACTCTAGCCTTGCAGAATACCAGAATACTATATGCAACCAAAAAGCAACAAGCTACAACAAAATCCAGAGCTTGTTTTGATCCAGATCCTCCTTTAGGTTTATATATACTAGACAAAACTTGAGCACAAACTGTACAGATGAGTTTGCTCAGTGGTCACATAATTTCTTCTCAGTGATCAAAGAATCAGGGAACGAGGAGACAACAGCCTCTTTCTATTCTCAGCCCAGCCTGCATCTCTTCAGACACATCACTTCAGGCAAAGCTCAGCTGGCACCCGCTCTCCCCACTTTGTGCTGCAGTGGGATCTTGCCTGTTGTACCCACCAACTTCAATCATAAACTACAGCTAACGCTGCAAATGCTCAGATTTAATGGGCACCCCAGAAAAAGCTGCCAAGATTTCTCAGATTCCCCTCATAATAAATAAGGTAATATTGCTCCCCTATCTTCATAGAGACTTTCCAACACAAATCTGAAGGGACAACAAACTGTTATAAATCTCCAAAGCACAAAAGCAATTTTACACATTGATTTGCAGTTTCACACTATGAATGAGGACAAATTTATGAAAGCACAAAGGGTGTTTCCTACAGTGGGAATGTCGTAATGGGATGACAAGACATAGCCTGCTTGTTCTGCATGTTTGGTAAGATTGTTGGGTCGTTCTTGTCACAAAACAACTCTTGTTACACCAATATTTAATTAAAAGCAAGCAGAAGTCCACCCAAAATTTCCCATTTGTTTTCAGGTCTGAGGAACCCACAGTGACAAGTTAGAGCTGATACTGCATCACAAGGAAATGAAGAGGCATGAACGAGATTTTCCTTGGTCTTTTCAGCTTGATAAAGACCCAACTGCAGCAACGTTACAGCTGATGCAAGGAACTCCGACCAAGTCTGAACATTCTTCCCACACAAGCTGACAGACTACAAGGACACCACTACCAGAGGCCCAGGCCCACTGGTACAGAGCTGGGTACAACTGATTTTGTTCACATACGACTTCACACATATGACAATTTCAGGAAAGCCAAAAAAAGAACAGGTTTACTTGGCTCTTACATTTCATTGCACGCCTTCTGCAAATTCAGGGTTGGTTGTTGTGATGATGCCAGGGTTTGGAGGTTGGTTTAGGTTTTTTTTAATAACCCCAAAACCTAAAAGTTCCTACTTCTGAAGACCACCTTATGTTTCTCATAGGCCTGGGTATGGATATACAGATGCCCAGTTTTTAGCATCTGTACTGTCAGGAGTTACACTCAGAACAGCTGTGACTGAAGGCAATGGAAGATTTCAATAGTGGTTTCACCGTCACACAAGCCTTCAACTCCAGATTTCTGCACACATTGCAAGGGGCACGTGGCATTACCAGTGCCTGGAGTTCAGCACGTTCCTGGGCAGCTCTGCAGTAACAACGTTTAGACTGTTAAAGGTGGCTGCAGCGAAGTTCAGAGAGAAAAGGCGCAAAGAAATCCAAAATTTAGAGAGCAAACCCTGCACATGCAAATCAGGCTTTGCAAACTCATGACGCACTGAAAGAGGAAGGATTTTCCATCTCATCTCCGGGCACACACTTAGCAGTCCAGGAAGGTCAGAGGACTGCCAGAGCATGCACAGGAGGTTTGTCTGCAAACAGAATAAACAGCCTTAACTAAACTCTTGTAACCAATTAAGAGACAATTCTCCACTGAGAAAACAGCATCTCCCAGTTCCCTGCCTAATCCACAACTCCTGCTTCTTGAGCTTTCGATTTTCAAGTCTTCCAGTTTTCTTCAGAAGCAGAAAACAAATGTATGCCAGTTCTGCAGACACCCTGGTTGCAAGGCTTTCACTTGCCTTTTAAAGACCATCAGTACTCAGAAGTGACTTAATACTAACGAGCTTTCACCAGCAAGTCTGCAAACATTAATACACGTGAGGAGGCTTGCTAAATCCACTCAAATTACCTATCTGCAAGGCTCTGTTCCAGCCTGGACTGGACTTCAAGCCGAGAAATGTTGAAACCTGGAAGGTAACTATGGATTTTCTCTCATCTGCATCCCTTTGTTAAGCTACTCAGTGATGCTAGGCAGATGCATTTTGAATGTGCTGTTTCATCTCATTCAAAGGGGGGAGAAAAGGAAAAAGAGTCAAAATAGTACTTATCTGGAAAAAAGCAAATATTTTAAACTAAGTACTGCTACTGTTTGTAGAATGGCCTGTAAGAGATATGGCTGAAATTCCTCTAAATACATGTGTTCAGTTTTTCAACTGCAAACAAGTCAATCTGACAAACCAGCTCAGTTAGGATTGCTCCAACAAAGCCCCCCCACACCCTCTTCCTAAGTAAGCCAGCACAAGTTTCTGGCATAGGCACTGGTGTGTGAGATTTTAACATTCCCCTTTCCATAAACAGTCATACATCAAGCTCTAAAAATTTCCTTCACAGAAACATTTGAACTAGTAAAACTCAATTATTCTAATAGTTGTATGACACATGCAGGAGGGGTACATAAAAAGGTTATAGTGAGCTCATTTAAGAATTTAAACAAGTACTTGATAAAAAGGTTTTGAATTATTCACTCAGCTCCACTATTAAACCAGGCTTCCAAAAGAGTCTTTAAACAGAAGACGCTGTATTTATAACAAAAAGGCAGCACTGAAGCCATCGTACTGTCTCACAGCACAAACCATTCATAATTACAGTGTAAATGCACACAGGCACGGTATCGTGCCTTGGTCACAATCCTGCCAGATTAACTGGACACTTTAAACATTTATACAAATATTCCTTTCTGGAGAGGCAGCACCACTTCTGTCTAAATAGCTTAAGTGCTGCTTTTTAGGCTAAGAAAGAACAATTTCTTCAAGAACATCCAAATTTCAGAGCAATATTCAGCAACAGTACTAAGCAAGACAGAGACAATCTTTTACAAGTGTTCATTTACTTTTATACCAGCCCATTAGGGCTGGTAACAAGAATTTTGCTATGCCTAACAAAGCTTCACAGCCAAACTCAAGTGAAGACATCATCACACAGTTACAAACTCCCATGCTAAGTTTACACACAGCACAGCAATTTTCTGAATACTTGCTGCTTTCACACACATCAAACCTTTTTTCCAAACTTCAAGGCCCACATGAAATAATGGCCATCTCTAGAAGGAGAAAAAACAGAGGGCTTGGAAGAGATGAACGGTGCTTCACTTCTCTGGTACACACATCCTCTCACCACCTGTTTCCTTTCTACCCATCCCTTTTTCTTCCACCTCATAGGCTGCTCTTGGTAGTTCAGCTCGAACATGAGCCAAGATTTTCTCTTAAAATAACTACTCCAAGACCATTTCAGCTATGAGCATCACCCACAGAAACATTCCCATTTGCATATCATCTTCTCTCCTTCATCAGTCTGTTCCCAAATGAAGTCATGGGCTGGTGATACAAGGTCATGAAGTAGTGGAAAAAAAAGCAGGATATCCTCCCACTGCATCCAGCCATGCTCCCAGAGCAAGGGCAGACGAGTCAGTCTCCCAATAGAGCTGGTTTCAGGCATTCCTGGCAGCATTATTTTAATGACAGTATTGCATTTCCTTCAGCCATCTCATTGAGACAGTTCCAGTTAAGTATTAATGAAGTGCTTGAATACTCTCACTGTCTGGAGGAGATATGGGGTGTCACCTAACCAGCTGGTCACGATTCACACTTAGCTGCTGTGGTCACCAACACAACCAAGGAAAGGATTTTTGCATCACATGAGCTAAGGAAAGATTTGAGTGAGAGAAGCATGAGCCGAAACTACCACAGTAACAAATACCACTGAGCCCTGAGCAGAACCAGCAGCACATCAAAGACAACCATAATCCATTAAAAACAAATAAAAAATCTAAGGGTAACTTGCCATTTCTGAAGAAATGCTGGGTTGGATGGTTTTCTTTTGCTGTTACAAAGCCAAGCCATTGTAGCAGTACCATCAGCAACACACCTCCTGAAACTTTTTTGTATTTTTTAAACCTTTAAATTCAAATCTGCTGATGTACTTTCCTTCAAACCTACAGCCCATCTCCTCATCCACATGTTTTTACAAATCTATCTGTTTGAAGCACTGGTTTTCCTGGCTATGGGTAAGGCTCAACACCTGCACCACTGCAAATGTAATTATGGCAAAATACCATGGCTATTTGTAGACTTCCTGTTCATCAAATAGTATTAGTGTACGTTTGCCTTGAGCAATTATTTACAGAGCTGGAAATCCTGAAGTGACACTGGAGATCACAGAAACATTCTGCTGTCCACCCCTCCATTATGCAACGATGCTTTCTATTAGCTTTTGGAAGTACTAAGAGGGGAAAATAAAATCATCAGAATAATTCTTTATAAATCTGTCCAATGCAAAGGAGAGAAAAAACCATAATTCAGTTAAAACTCTGCATTAGCTTACTCCAGTTGAGACTGGGAGGCATTTACACTTCAGCTGAATTGGCAGCTCAAATTCAACTTCAGGCTCCAATGCAAGCTTTAAGTCAAATTCCTCAGCAGAGTAAAACCCTTATTAGCCTGTCTTCACTGTAATTTTAATCTTACTTAATTCTGAGTATGTAATTTATGTTAAGAATAACCCACGTTTTTCAGAACAGGACATGATGCATGCAGAATTAGTCCCTGGCTAGCACAGTTAAGGTTTCCCTTAAAGAACTAATTTTTTACATATTGGAAGCAAAGGAAAAAACCACTGAAAGCTTTTTTAAAAAAAAAAAAAAATTCACAAATGCACCACAGATTGCTGTATTAATTCACCTAATATATCCCTAACCCATCAAAACCTGGCCATGCAGCCTCACTTCAAACCAATGCTATGTGCTAAAAAGATGTTTGATCTGTTTAAAAACTGACATTTCTTTTTCACCATTCATATACAAGGGGTGGGAAGAAGAGAGAAAAATAGTTGATATTCCTACCTTTAAAAAGGAACAAGAGCATCCCATTTCTGCTCCCATCCATTTCCCAATTTATCATTAAAAAATAAAAAAATAAAGATTTTTTAAAAATTAAGAACACCACGAAAACACCTTGTAAGGACAACATTTCAGTTTCAAGTTCCACCAAGAGAACAAAATTCATAACAATTTCTCTAGCTGAAATGTAAACAACTTCAAAGCACTGTCTGGAGTTTAGAGAGTCAGTTTTAGAGTCAATGAACTGTCAATGAACCTGGTACACAATACCCACCCATACCAACACAAGCAGTATTTACATCCTGTAGCCAGCCTAAAGCTCTGAAGCCCCAGTTACTATCTCTCGCAATCATGAAACATTCACCACGTATTTCCTGCATTATTTGCATGGTTACTTAGGGTTTGGGGGTTTGTTTGCATTTTTTTTTAATGCCCAAAAAGTAAAAACCTACTAAGATCTCTCACCCAAGCTCAGAGGAAACTCTGAGTGAATTACCAGGGTGGTTTCCTACCCTCCTTCTCCACTTGCTGCTGCAGTTTTGTGTTGTCCCCTTGGCTCCCACTCCTCTTTAAGAGATAAAAAAACAGTTCAAAACACCTATCACATCCCCAGGCCTGCAAACCAACACATCCTTTCCAGTGAACCTTATACCCTACCACAGCCTACTTGTATAATCTGAATGGGAGAGAAAGAGAATAGTTAAGCATTTGCAAGGGAGTGATTTGAGAGTGAAATGCAAGAGATGCACACACCAGAAGAGCTGGACTGTGCCAAGAGCTCGAGCTCAGGCCTGTCCCATGTCACAGGCTGGCATCAACACACCAGAAATCTGAATGATTTCCACTAAAATACCCAATAAGGGGAAAAAAAAAATTAATCACTCAGTTTACCCTCTAGATTTTCCTCCATTTTGTGCGGTACAGACATGGAAAAGTTAAGGAGAGGGTTTACAGGACTTTGCAGCACATTCAAAGTGCTGGAAACAGGAGCTGTGTGAGGGAAGGGAACTGGAGAGGCCCTGGACAGATGTTTCCATTCACCAACGCTGCCAAGGAGCTGGGAATGCCGAGTTCACCACCTTGGTGTTATTTACATTTCACAACATCCAGCAATAACCATGCCACAAGCAGTTTAGGAAAGGAAAATACCATGCAGCAAGGGAGTGTTTTACCATAGCCTTCGTTAAAGAGGCAAAATTAAACTTTTTTTATTCCAGCTCTGAAACTTTACCTGGTTTCATTATGCCAATGAAACAGGACACAAGCATCCCAAGCCTCATCCACTCTGAGATAATTACCAGCCACTGCCCTTTTGCACACATGATTGCTTCTGGGGTATCAGAGATGGTTAACTGTGCCACCCCTGAACCATCTGGACATTTTCTTTCCATTTTCCAGAATAAACTGACTTTTGATCTAGCACAGAGGACAGTTTCTCCTTCAGCAACTGTGCCACAAACCAAATGCTCCAAAGACCAAACCTGAAAATACCCTTGGTGGAAGGGTACGTTTCACAGGCATGCATCCAAACCTCCATCCTGAGACCAAACAGGTTTGATAATGACCTGCCAGATCCAGTTTGGCAACTGGAACAGCTGCTCCGAGTGCTGCCCCATCCACCCGAACACACTGGAGCGTTAGACATGGACCACATGCAACAATGTGCTCTGCATGTGCCAAGGTGCTTCCTGCAGCAAGAGACAAAGAAGGGTGATGGGGGAAACAGTGTTCACACCATATAATGATCCTCCAAGTCCTCTCTGAGCCTACAGCAGAACAGACAAAATAAAAAGGTCGGTATTACCCATTTCTATAAATGTCAGTACTTTCTTGAGCTATCAAAGGCTTTCTGTATCTCAGCAGAGACACTGTATCATGTTTCTCAAAGTTTGGTGCTGGTGAGCACTGCCCAGACAGGGCAACTTTCCTGGGAGTGAGAGCAAGGCTCCCCTCCTGCCACTGCCACAACAGGACACCTTCCTTCCCAAAGTAAACCAGACACTAATGCTATTTATGGATCCTGTTGCAGAACCAGACAGACTTCCCAGCCACTATTCATCAACGTGCAAATAGGTTTTATTCCATGGCAGGCAGAAGAAATTTGAAAGAAAAAATCCTGAAGTTCCGTCTTATTTTTTGAAAGAAACGAGTATTTGAAGATTAGCTGGAAATTCAACACAGAACAGTAACACCTGCAAATAAAGGCTGATCACAAGCTCTATGGAGAACACTTCATTTTTTTAAAAACTGGCAATTTCAAATTAGTTAATAAAGGATTACTAAAGCAAACAACCATGGAAAAGGCAGCCAGTTGATGTACCAAGGGACAGACCTCCTGAAGAACATCAGCTCTATCACTCCTCCACATCCAGAAGAAAGGCAGGGAATATAACTGTGAAATCTTCCTTACTTTGCAGAAAAAAAAAGGACTACAGTTTCCAGAGACACATAGATTGAACAACACTCACCAGCACTACTTTTAAACAGTAACACAGCAGAGTCCACCAACTTGTCTTCCTATGTATTTGGGGTTTCAGTGGGAGCTACCGCTTTGTTCTTACAAGCCGTTTTCATGGAAGCACCTTTGCATTTAAAATGTCAACTGTAAACGCATCTGCTATTCAGATAAAGCACCCACAAGCACTTAATTTCATATGCAACTAGTTTTACAAAGCTCTCAAAGAGCCTAAGGACATTTGGAAGGATAGATGCAAGCTTAGAATGAGTCTTAGCATATCAACCAAAAAAAAAAATCTATTCTTAGATATATCCCTTTGGTGATTCCTATAATCTTCCTTTTTTTCCTCCTACTCCTTTGAGAAAGTAAGTTGTTTGGTTATTCGAAAAAAAAATAAATGGAAGAACCTGTTTTGCAAGGCATACAAACAAAGCAGTATCCTCCAAAAAAAGAAAAGCTCATTCAAAAGTATGTAAATATTAGGGCTGGTAACACAAACAATAAAACCACAGGAAACACAAGAAATTAAGAATAGATCAGGACTCATTCAGTTTCCTGGCTGCTGGATATATAAGCACTTTCCTGGGTTGGATGTATGAGACAAAATTTATTGTCCAAATAACCGACATCAGGGAGTTGACACAGATAAAAAATTTAAAGAGGCAAAGAGAAATCAGTGTCTCTCCTGATCCTGCCTCTGCTCCTTGGCAGGACAAGGACACTGAACAAGGCAGCTACACTCACAATCTGGCACATCAAGCACCAGGGGTTCAGCACCCTGCGCTAAGCAGTGAATTCAAGTTTGCTTAAGTCACAGAGAAGGCAAAAAACAGGATTACTCCTGTCTCATCACAGGATGCTGCTGAGTGCCCAGTGCACAGCCAAAAGGCTCCTCTTCAACAAGGGACAGCTCGAAGCTGAGCACGAAGCAGAGGTGACAATTAGTTCCCAACGTGCAGGGTGGTCCCTGCCATTGCCACCCTGCAACTCTCCCTGGCTGGCAGGCAAACTCCCAGAGCTTGACACTGCATTCCCCAGCTCGGGTGTATTCCCAAATTCCTCACTGCTGCTAGGCTTTCATCTAGCAGCATCCCAACAGTTCTTTCTCTCCACTCCACCGTGGGCATTTTTTTTTTCCCAACCAGCCAGAAGCAACAAGATCTCAAGAGGACAGAGCTGAATATCTCGTGTGAGAATTTAAAGCGCTGCTCTGCCAAGCATCACAAGCACACTGCAACAGCTCCTGCCCCTCAGTCCAACTTCCATCAAATGCTAAGCCAAGTCTCCTTCTTCATTCCCAAGGTATCCAATGGTTCAAATTCAGATTTATCTAAGAATCAAAAAAACCTGCAGAGAAAACAATTTATTTCCTTCACTGCAAACACTAAGTGATATACTTATCCAAAGAAAAACTTCAAGAAGCCTTAGAGCATGTTTCCTCCAAAATGGCCTAGGTTTCTCTTGGCACTGACATATCACAAGCCCAAAGCATAAATACACACAGGTATTTATGCAAACTGAATTATTCTTTTTTAATTCATATCAGTAGCACTGCTCAGACTAGATTTTTGGTAAAAACTGGCAAAGATTTTACAAATCAGTTCTGGGAAGAGAGAGGGGGGAAATTAAGACTCCTCTAAGCAGAGTATTAAAAAGCTTGATAAGTTTATACTCACTTGATACATTTTATCATAATGCTTAATCTTTTTATAACACAGTTGTACAGTAACTGTTTGACTGCCATTTACCTACAATTTCATAGTATTAACTGATACCACAGAGGGGATGGGTCCTGCAAATAATCCAGGAAAGAAAGGGTAAAAAGCAAACTCATGTTTTGTAGCTTCAGGAAGATGTATACATTTTCAAGCACTTTCTTTGCCACAGATCCTCCATCTTCCTCAAGGAGTTTTGAATTTTCATCTCAAAACTTGCTCTCCATGTACTCAAGTGTCTTCTCCACCCACCGTAAGCTGCTGCAGGGACAGGATCTCTGATTAATCTCAAAGAACCCGACGGCTTCTGAACTTTGAGATTATAAAGCAAGAAAGTTACTGAACACTCACATGCAAGTCGATCGGCTAAGAAAAAGTAGCACAAAGTCCTGCCAAAATCCTAGCTAATCTGAGAAAGGAATAACCAGGGAGGTCTAAGCACTAAACCCCGTGGTCTAAGTAGAGCCAATTCCAGCCGTAGAAGGAAGCACATCACATCCAGCAGAGCCCCTCTTCTTCAGAAATGCCATCTGAAAAGACATTTTACCACCTTACTGCCCACAGGTAAATTGCAAAATTCCCAGAACATAGGAAAACGTGTGGGACTGACAGGTAAATTTCATACCGATCAACAAACACAACTTGAAACTGACTATAAGGAGGGAGAAACAAATTTACAAGACCTATGTGACATAAGGCCAGTTACCACTTAAGTACTTCTTTAATTCTCCCACTTTCAATGCACTTCACAAACAATTAATCCTCTTAACATCCATGCAAATATATTTATGATCCACAGTTTTAACTTGTAAGCTCTTCATGCAACAGTCTAGTTCTTCTTCTAGCTTAATACACTGCTCATGAAAACAGGGACCAAAGCCCTGCTTTAACTGTGGAACAGCTCTCGAGAAATCTGCCCCCATCACCCCACTTCCATCAGCATCTTACAGAGAGAAAAGAAAGGCATCCATTCAAGAAAATACTTTTATGAGCTAATTAAAAACATTTTATGCTAGTTAAGTGCTCATATCTCAGCCTCCATGCTACACACACACATCCTTCTTCAAGCTACATAACCAAAAGACTCTTCCAAAATTAATTAGTAGCTCTGGCCAGGGTGGAAAAGCAGCTCCAAATTTTGGAGATGCCCAAGTCCCCGCTACACAAATGGTTCACACTCCTGAGCCCAACTAAGCAGGAGCCATCAGCACTAAATGCAGCCACACAGTGGGTACCAACAAAACCCCCAGCATACTCCCACAATGAGTCTGAGGACAAATGTGTATGTATTTTCCTGTTGGCATCTAGAGTACAATAAAAAAAACCCTGTAGTTAACAAACATGTGCAGCAACATTTCGTCTTGAATCACACAAAAGTGTAGAGACACCTGGACCTTGTGAAATGAATGTTTATTGCACAAGGCCTTCTTTTATGACAGTACATATAAAAAGGGTTTAGTCTTTATTTCTCTACCCAGCTGAGACAACCCACTTTCTCTGCAGCTGCTAGGAGAAGAGAAACTATAAACATTTACATTTAATGCAGCAAAAGGTTTGCTCACCACCTCTTGTTTTCCACTGTGCTCTTAGACTATGATCACTCATCATAAAAATGGGTGGAGTGGCTGCAAAACACTCTGTGATGGAAAAACTGACTCCCATGTTCTACAGAGGTTCCTGCACAGGCTGAAAACCCCACTGCAATGGAGTGTTGTCATTACTCCCAGAATGGGAAATCTTTGGGCTATGGATGCAAACACATCTGCTACACAGCATGTGAAGCAGCCTGTTTTACTTTATCTCAGAATTATTCCCTGCACCAACTCAAAGACCTTCAGATCAGACTACAGAAACTGTTTTGATCTAGGCCACACAAATTCAATCATCTCCAGTTTGGTTTCAAACAATTAAAAACCAGCACTCCCAAGTACAAAGTGCAGACTTGAAGATGTCCAGTGTCGTCAGCACCACAGCCTTGCTGCTGCTGCAGTGAAAGATTTATGGTAACAGAGAACAAAACAACAGAATTCATCACGTAACACCAGAGGTACATCACGTAACACCAGAGGTCCATCACGTAAACCTTGCTCCTTGGCTGACTCACTAAGTGATATTAACTCAAAAAAAAAGCAAGTCCCAGTTTTGCTGCCATCTTACTTGTGGCTGCAGCAATTAGGAAGCATGCTGTGCACAAGCTCATGAGCCAAAAGAAATTAGTCTGTATAAGGGTCAAATATGGTCATCCTGTCCTCCCCTTTCCCCCAATATAAATCGTTTCCCCCCTTCCTTTAACACCTGCTTCCTCCATCCAAGCATTCATTGTCCCACTGCTATTATGGGACCAAAGGCTTCAGCATCCCAGAGGAAATTCAGGAGGGAAAACAGTATGTGTAAAGCAACCAAGACTCATTCCCTTCAGCAACCTCACCCCTCACCATCCCTTATTTTCCCTCTTTTCCCATTGACACGAAATTTTAAGATTTGGCCGGGTGTTGATAGCCACACCTGCTGGGAAGCCGAATGTGCCACACATCCTGGTATTGAACCCCACTGTGCCCACAGTCACTAGTGTGGACTTTTCTAGCTCTCACACCTCCCCAAGAACCCACAATCAACACCATGGGGCAGGAAACAAGGCCAGACAACCCATGGCCTGACCTAGAACAGCTTTTTGTATTGTTGCCCTGAAGGGAGAGACTTCACACAAGCAGCCACTCTGTGCATCCCTAAAAAGTGGCAGGAACAGAGCAACATCGGGAACATGGCAAAAGGAGCCTTTGGGCAAAGCCATCCTCAGCATCAATCTCCACCAGGAGGTTTTTAACTGCAGGAGGTCGCTGTGCACACTCACACTCCCACTTCAGTCTTTCATTCACTGAAAACAGGGATACCTGCAAGAACACGATCAGTTGGCCAGCATCCATGTGTGACACATGCCAGGTGTGTTAATCCATGGAAAAAGAAAGGGTGAGTCAGTAGTTTGAGTCTGAAGACAGTCCGGTTTAGAACAACTGCTCCGTGCCAAAATCTTTGTTTGTAATGGTTTTACTAAGTGCAGCATTCAGACTTACAGAACAGTTACACCACTGAGGGCAGAGACACACTGGGAAAAAGATTTACTTTCCCAAGTAACTTTGCCAGAAGTCTCAGATATGGTTCAGATGAAGATACAAATATGTCACAGATTTTAATATAACTTACTGCTGCAGTTTGCATTAGTCATGGGTGATAAAAAGCACAGAGGACTCAAACATGACACATTGGGCACTTTCTCTCCACACAAAGTTTTGATCATCATCATCAAATGACCTTTAAGATGACTGCCCTAAATCATGCTCACAGAGAAAAAATCTCACCAAAATTCAGCCTTGTGTTTAAATAAGTAATTTGTCACTTATTTTCTTTTCCCTTGCTCTCAGAAATGAAGTCTGAAGGAGCTGCTACAGAAGAAAATCCTTAAATCCTTCCTTTTACACTGGATCAGGCTAATCTCAGCGGTGCTGTCACACTGTGAGTAACATCTCACATTAAAAAACAATCTGGGGAGATCTCTCACCATGTATTTTGCAAATGTAACATTAAAGGCTAAAACAGTTCAGCAACAAAACTAATGGGAAAGTTAGACCAGCCACTTGAAAGTAGTCAAAAAATACAAAAAGAGACTAGCAGCAGTCAGAAGTTGCTGTGGCAAATTTTCCATAGTCTATTAGAAAATTTCACAAGTGCTTGAAACAAAGACACAATGGATCACTTGCAACTACCTGTGCTCATACATTTTAAATAGTATCTCCGAAGAGCAGCTCCATAGGATCCGATGAGCAGTCTCCACCTGATGATTTTCAAGGAAATCAGGAGGTGACCTCATGAAAGGATCAAACCTGCAAGAAAACTGACAGTTCAGTTGCCACATTAACTGAACAAAAAACTATGACCAGTCTTGGAAAGACAAGAGCAGCCAAATGGGAAAATTATTTATTATGAACAGCTTACGGAACCACAATAAGAAAAAAAAAAAAAAAAAA